>JAASFS010000265.1:0-23815 GCA_023333865.1 Globisporangium perplexum | reverse complement strand
TGGCGACGATCTTCCGGTTCGCCGACGACCTCGTGAGGCTCCGGATCGCGTGGAAGAACCCGCGCGCGGTCGCGTACAGGTTCTGAGGTCGCTCGAGGCAGCGAGAGGTGGTGGAGGAGGAGAGAAGGAGAGGAAGGAGAGAGGGAGAGGAAGTAGAACATGGGGAGCAGGTGCTCGTGAACGCTCACATCTTCTCCTATGTCTATTGAACGGCGTCGGTCGGTCGGTCGGTCTGCTACACTTGCTGCGGCCGCGCCTGCTGCAGCTCGAAGACCAGGTCGCGGTCCTGCGTGTACGCGAGCAGCGACGGCTGCGCACCGACCTCCTGGAAGCCGAACTTGTGGTAGAACCGCTGCGCCTTGGCGTTGTGCTCGTGCACGATGAGCCACACGTGCGCGAGCTGCCGCCCCGCCACGACGTCGAGGACGTGGTGCAGCAGCACCTGCGCGGCGCCGCTGCCGTGGAACGGCTTGTCCACGTACACGCGCTTGATCTCGACCGAGCTCGGCGCGGTCGCCGGGTCGCCGCCCGCGCGCACGTTGCCAAAGTGCAGCGTCGCGAAGGCGCACGGCGCCTCGCGCTCTCCCGCCGCGAAGACGAGTGCTGTGTGCTTGTCCGCCCGCTCGAGGTCGATGCGCGTCGCCTCGACCGAGTACGCGCGCGCGAGCAGCTCCTCGAGTGCGGCCGGCGGGTACAAATGCCCGAACGTGTCGGCGAACGTGCGGCTCGCGAGCGCGCCGAGCGCCGCGGCGTCTGCCGGCGTCGCCGCGCGGATCTCGAAGTTCATGGTCATCAAGCCAGCAGACGTGCGTGGCAGGTCGGGAAATGGGATTGAGGGTGTCAACGCGACAGTATCGCAATCGGCAGCTGGGGAAGGCGAGTGATGGTACAGCTGCTCGCATGATGATGGATGGGGAGCTCTTCGTACTTCAAGGGCGGCAACATGCTACAGAGCGTCGTCGAGGAACCACTCGGAGTGCGAGATGTCGCCCGACGCGTACGGCTGCGGCTTGCGCTCGAGGAAGCTCCCGTCCATGTCGTCATCGTCCAGGTCGTCGGTCTGCGGCACGCCGAGCGCGCGGAACCGCGGGCTGCTGCCGCTGCTGCTGGCGCTGCCGCTCCCGCTGCGGCTCCGGCTCGAGCTCCCGTTCAGACCGTCGCTGTCGCCGTCCTCATCATCGCTCAGGATCACGACGCGCTTGCTCATCTCGTGGCGGCTGAGCGCCTCCAGCTCGCGCGGGGTCAGCGCCAAGTACGGCTGCAGGTTCACGACGTAGCGCGTCTGCTGCGACGGCGGCCGCGTGCGCCGGAACACTACGAGCTCCCCGCCGCTCGTGTCGCCCGCGTTCGCTCTTCGCGCGTGCACACCCACCCACACACACACACGCACACAGAGCATCGATCGGAAGCAACAGTCAGCATCGACGCACAGCACCTCAAAGCACGAGCGGCGCCTGCAAAGCGGGACGCACGTGTGGTTCGCGACAGCAGCGTAGTGGCGGAAGACACGATCCATCGGCCGGCGCCGGCCAGCGCCACCGAAGAAGAACTGCTTCATGGCGCCGCCTCCGCCGCTGCCGAAGAGCGTGAGTTCGCGGGTCGCGTGTCGCCGTCGTCGCCCGCCGCTGTCTTTGTCTCTGTCGTCGCCGCTCCCGTCTCTGCTGCTACCGTCGCTCTCGTCGTCTGCTGCCATCGCAGAGTCGGCAGCGTCGTCTCCGCTGCTGCGGCGGCTGTTCCTGCTGTTCCTGCTGCCTGCGAGCGAGAGTCCGTCGAGGTAGTCGGCGAGCGTGCGGCGCCGCTTGCGCTGGAAGTAGTTGTACGTGCTCTGGCGCATGGTGGCCGAGTCCAACTCCTCAATGTCCACGGCGGCGTCCTCGCGGCGGCGGCGCACGCCCCGCGTGGCACTCGCCGTCGTCGCCGCCGCCGCCGGTGACCAGCGCTCGTTCGCCTCGCGTGTCATCTTCTTCGAGGATCTGGACAAGTGGTCACTACTTGTCACTTTTCCAAGAATCCGAGTGGACCACATACATCGCGAGCAAAGTGCAATCTTGGCTCACATTTCTGCCGACGACAACATTGGCGAAGTCGTCGCATGCCGCCAAGCGCCATGGACCTCTCGAGTCTGCGCGTAAAGGAGCTGACGGAGATCTGCAAGCGGCTCGGTGCGTTGCGCGCACGGCGCTTCCTGCGCGCTCCGCGAAGCGTGGCGGTCGGAGCTGAACTCGTGCGCGGCGGGCAGGGATCCGCTCGAGCGGCAAGAAAGCGGAGCTTGTCGAGCGTCTCGCGACCAACAACGCGTATCTGCAGAGCGTGGGCGGCGCGAGAGCCAGCGGCGCTGGGAGCGGGAGCGTGCGCGCGAGCGGTCAAGCGGTCAAGCGGCCGGCGCACACAGAGGTGCGCGCCACACGCACGCGGATTCGCAGCTGGAGGAGAGCAGCAGCTCTTGACCCGGAGATCACTCGTGTGTGTGTGCTCGACCTGCTGCAACGGATGCGCAGCTGGCGCACAGCGGGAGCGCGAAGAAGCTCCGGGGCGACCGCCAGAAGGCGCTGGAGGCGATCGGCCAGTTGTTCGACAAGTTCCGAGGTGCGCGCCGCGCCTGCTGCGGCCGCCCGTTTGCCTGCGTCTTCGCACCGCTGACGCGCCGCCTGTGCGCGCAGACGACGACAGCATGGACTTGATCACGGACGACGGCATCCTCACGTTCTGCGAGGAGCTCGGCATCGACCCGCAGGACCCGGTCATCCTCGTGCTCAGCTGGCTCATGGAGGCCGCGGCGATGTGCGAGTTCACGCGCAGCGAGTTCGTGCGCGGCTTCGAGAAGCTCGAGTGCCGCTCGATGGACGAGCTCAGGGCCAAGCTGCCGTTCCTGCGGCGCAAGCTGCGCAACGCGACCGAGTTCACCGCTATTTATTCGGTGCGTTCGTCACTGCGTTCGTCACTGTGCGCTGCGCTGCGATGGCGGCCGTGCTGACTGCCGGTCGGTCGGCGCAGTTCACGTTCGGGTTCGCCAAAGACCCGACGCAGAAGAGCCTCGCGCTCGACATCGCGGTCGGGCTCTGGGAGCTCCTGCTGCCGGCGTACTTCCCGCTGCTGCCGCACTGGCTCCAGTTCGTGAAGACGAACTGCCGCAACTCGATCTCGAAGGACGTCTGGCTGCAGGTGCTTGAGTTCGGCACGCAGATCGCGCCAGACCTGAGCAACTTCGACGAGAACGGCGCGTGGCCCGTGCTGCTCGACGACTTCGTCACGCACCTTCAGGAAGAGTTCGAGAAGCGCGGCGTCGCGGCCGTGCTGAGCGAGCAGAGCAGCAGCGAGCCTGCCGCGATGGCCGTCGACTCCTGAGCGCTGCCGACTGCCAGGACGCATGCGGGGCTAGCGGCGCGACGAGGAACGGGGAAGGTGGTGGACACGAGGGTGTGTGCGCTTGTTGCGAGCTGCCGGAATACACGAGCGCGTGCATGCTTCGAGCGTACGAGTCCTCACGGAGACGCGACTGCGAGCAGCAGCGAGGTCGCGCCGATCGCCGCGGCGACCAGCACGGTGCTCGGCGCGAGCTGGCGCGTCCTCGAGCAGATGGTGGTGCCGTTGAGCGCGTGCTTGTTGTACGCGTTGTCGACGCCGCAGGGACAAGCGGTGCCGAGCCCGTCCACGCCGTCCTTCGCGCACGTCTGCTGGACGCTGTCGAGCGTCGCGAGCCCTGCGGCCGTGCCGACGAGCATGTACTGGCGATAGCTCTGGAAGCAGCAGCCCATGTCCTTGACGATGTCGGAGCAGAGGTCGTAGTCGGTGCCGGCGTTCGCGACAAGATCTGCAAGCATCGGGACTGGTGCAGAGGTCAGCGGCGACGGACGAAGGATGAGAGGAGGAGAGCGGGGCGGGCAAGAGGGAGGCGGAAGGGACGACGTACTGCAGTACTTCCCGGCAGCGGTCGTCTGGCAGGCGATCTGGTAGGCGGCCGCCTGCAGCCGCCCGCTCGCCCCGTCGTCCTTGTTGGCGCTCGTCTCGAAGCAGTTGTTGAGCAGCAGCGTCTGGTACTTGCCGCTGAGCGTCGCGAAGCACGGGTTCTCGCAGAGCGCCTTCTGCTCCTCGTCGGAGCGGTGGTGGAGCACGTTCGTCTGCACGAGCAGCTTGCAGTCGCTCGCGACCACGACGCCCCCCTCGACGCCGCTCGCGAGCTGCTCCTGGTTGAGCATGAGTGCGTGGATCGCCTGCTCGGTCGCCACGCACACTGCGGAATGCTGCGCCAGCAGATCGGCACCGCAAGCTCGACGTCAGCCGCCTCGCACGATCGAGTCGGTCAGTTCATGAGGAGGCATGGGAAAGAAGACGCGCACGTTCGACGCGCCGAGTCCGGATGCGTCAGTCGCCACGCCCAGCAGCGCAACGCCAGCGGCGAGAAGCGCACAGCGTCGCGCCATCGGAGCTTCGAGAGTCGTCGTCGTCTTGGCCCTTGACGAAGTTTCCAGATAGGATCAGGAGACTCGGACTCTGCTGCCATCGCGAGGCCATCGCGAGGCCATCGTGCAGCTTGCTCCTATATCCGTTCGCGTGTCTGATCTTCACGGAGGACATGTACCCGCACGCGCTGTGGCTCGCGAGCGCGCAGAGTCCGCCGCCCGCGTCCGAGTGCGCGCACAAGCTCTCGGCACGCTGCCGCCATGCTCGGACGCACTCGCGTGCCGTCGCACCGACTGTCCTCTCGCCGAGACAGCAGCAGCTCCATGAGCCGTCGAAGGACAAGGACGCGTTCCGGTCCGCTGCAGTGTTCGGGCAAGTGGCGCGTCTGGAGAGCGACGTGAGCCGAGAGAAGATGGCGCCGGAGGACGCGTTCGCGCTGCTGCAGCGCGTCCTGTCGGCGCACAGCTGGACGAGCGCCGGACCAAGCACGACTCGCGAACTTTCGACCCCGGCGCTGCTCGACGCGCTCGACGCCGCGTGCTGGAAGACGCTCGACCCCGAGAGCTGTCGGAGCCGAGGAGATCGCGGCCGAGCCGCGTGTCGGAGCGAACCTGCGACCGTGAGACTGGTGGCCCAGCCCCAAGGACCTGCGCTCGAGGCGTCGCCTGCTCCTCCACCAGCGCGACGTTCTGCCGAAGGGAGTAACGGGGTGCGCATTCGCTACTCTCAGCTGTGTCGAGGGGTGGAGGAGGCGATCGCGGAGAGGCGATCGACGCTGGCGTCTCTGGCTGCGGCGCTCGAGCGGACCGCGCAGCGCAACGACGAGCTCCCGCTGGCCATCGCGCAGCGCGAGGGCGAGTGTCGGAGCCTCAAGGAGCAGTTCGTCGCCGCTTCAGCGCACACGCTCGGGTGCGACAGCGCTTATGACGCGAGGAGGCAGACGAGCTCCGCGGCAGCTGCGGCTGCGGTTGACGACCGAGTCCGAGCGCTGCGGCGACGCAGAGACCTCCGCGTCTGGGCGTGCGGCGAGCTCCGGAGCGCGATCAACGAGCACATGACGCGCGCGAGCGAGCTCAAGAAGGAAATCACCGCGGTGACGACCGACGCGAAGAAGGAGGAGCAAGCGCACAAGGCGAAGACGAAGCGCGTGGACGCGATCTTGGCGGCGACCACCGGCGTGCGCGGCGCTCGCTCGAACAGAGGAGATCCGGGGCTCTCGCCGGAGGAACTCGTGGCGCAGGCGCAGGAGCGCAAGGTGCAGCTGCTCGACGCGATCGAGCACCGCAAGACGCGGCTGCGGCGCCGCACAGAGGAAGTGTTCGACGCGCGCACCGACGCTGAAGCCCTGGAGCTGAAGCGAGCCGCGGTGGTCGAGAAGATCGCGGGCTTGGAGCACGACATCGCACACGTCGAACGCTCGTGCACGCCGCGACCGAACTGGTCGGAGCTGCTGGAAGCGGCGCTCGTGACGACGGCGGTCGATCGCGTCGGGAAGAAGGCGAAGCTGCGCATCGCGAGCTCCCGGAAGAAGATGCTCGGAGGCGCGGACTCGCGCCACGACGACAACGAAGACCAGGAAGACGGCGGCGACCAGCGGCTTCGGCAGATCCTCACCGGCAGCTGGAGCACGATCGAGAAAATTCACGCCATGTCGGAAGAGCTCACGCGCATCCGGACCAAGAACCACGCCGGCGACACGATCCTCGTCGAGCAAGCGCGTCTCGACCACCTCCAGAACGAGATCTCGCGCACGCTGCAGCAGCTCGACGCGATCCGAACGAAGTCGACGGAGTGAGCCAGAATCGAGTGTCACACACACACACACACACATATGCGCGCACGCGCTCGATCAACAGCTCGTGGAGACGCAGTTTGCATTCGCTTGCTTTACGATGAGAACACGTGCACACACACGCACACACACACACACATCGCCGCATACTTGTCCAACGCTCGACCTGTTCCGCATCCGTTGTATCCGACAGACAATGCGCCTTCACACGACGAAGAAGGCGAGCTCGCGTCAGTACGGGACGCCAGGGTAGCCCGGCTTGAAGGCGGGATGCCCCCAGGCATCGGCCGCGTGCTCGTAGTCCTCCCACAGCACCAGCGAAGGGTCCGCGAGGATGGCGAAGCCGTCGAGCAGCAGATCGTTGTCCTCCCAGACCGACAAGTCTTGGCTCGGCATATCCCCCACGTCGCGGCTGCGGTGGTAGTCCCACTTGCTCGGCACGCCAAAGTCGAACTGCACTGCCGCCTTGACCTCGCGAGGGCTGAGTCGCTCGTTGCAGTGGAATTGGCTCTCCAGCTCGACCTCCGAGTATGGGGCGGTCGCGTGCGCTGGCGGGAGGCTGGAGCAGTGGATGCCGATGTAGTCCTGCGCCGGCGATATCTCGGGCTCCGCTTGCATCACCGCCATCCATCTCTCGCTGACTTGGTCGTGACTCAGATGCGCGCTGGGAGTGTGGTCGAGAGGGATAACGTTCGGCGACGCCCACTCCGGAAGACACGCGTCGCGCATCAGGTTCTGGAAGCCCGCGAACTCTCCGCAGCCACCCTCATGAGCTCCCACGCGCTGCCGCTTCAGCGATCGACTTGACACCGCATTCACGTCTGCACGGCGCTGTTGCACGCGAGCTCGTGCCTCCTCGATCTGTTCGTGCAGCTTGGTCATCGACTCGGGCTCTGGCTGCCACCGCTTCGACTCGACGATGTTCGGGTTCTTGGCGATCCTCGGATGCGGCACGATGCCGAGCGCCTTGCTGTACCATTCCTCGAAGCTGGTGTCCTCGTCAATCGTCGTTCGTCGAGCGAACTCGTCCTTCGCCCACTGTTTGAGGAAGCTCGCGCGCAGGTAGCAGAGTTGGTCGGTCGCCTCGTCGTACTCTCCCTGCGTCATACTGTTGATTGCGTCGTGGTTCACCATGAACTTGGCTTTGCCGGTGAAGTTCGCGCCGCTCATCTGCTTCTTGGAGATCCGCATGGGGCAGCAGTTCAGCATGTGTGCCAACCACGCGCGCATCGACGCCTTCTGCGCCACCTCGTCGAGCACACCGAGGCAGAACAACTCGACCAGTCTGCGCAGGTAGGCTTCCTCTTGGGGATTCCACTTGCCTGACCGCACCGGGATGTTCTGCTCTCGGGCGGTCTGCAGGAAGGTGAGGACGCGGTCAGTAGGCGACTCCGCGCACAGCTCCTTCTTGTGTGGGGAGATACTCGCGCACGCAGCAGTAGCAGGAGCATTCGAGGGAGCACGCTCAACCACCTTCCGCGCGGCGGGATCTTCGCTGGGGTCACACGCTGGCTCCAGATGCGTGAGGTGCCGTTGCTTCGCCGTCTGCCTTGTCACGCGCTTCTGTTCTGGCTGATGGGAGTCCGCTGCAGAGCGGGCACCGCGCTCGACGATCATAGGCGAGTTGGGCACGATCATGTCGACGTACGATCGCGGCATGGGAGGGATGTCGGGGAGCGAGTCTCGTGTGGAGCGCGTCTTCGGATACGGGACTCGAGTTGAAGCCCTGCGATCTGTCGCGACGCGCTGCGTGTGTTTCTTGCGGCGCAAGTTCGAGAATGAGGTTCCGCGCACTGCTCGCTGGCGGCATCCGAACAGGGTGGACCATCGCTGTCGAGGTGAAGACGCGCATCCCCCTGTCGCTCTCGAGTGTATCCTTCGTCCTCCACCACCACCACCACCGCGCACGCGTTCGTTTGCTGGCGCCGCCAGATCAGAATATTCAGCGTGGGCCTTGTTTGTTCGTCTCCAGGAAGTCAGTCCGGCGGGTTGGCGCCTTGGATCGCGATCCTGCGCAGCTGCTGCAGCGGTGGCCAATCTTCGAGAAGGCGAGCGAGGACGCGCGCGAAGCCTCTACTGTATGTATCGCGTCTTCGCATACCTCAGGGCTGCTCAGTAAACGACAGCAGCTGGGTGAATGGCTGTCTGTTTGTCTGGATCTTGACGTTCTCGAACTCTCGTCAGATTGCAAGCAAACGCGATGGCATCGGCGCTGGGCTGGCGGAATCGCTCGACACGATCCGACGCTCGCTCATCCGATCGAGCGACCGGAAGCGGCGCACGAGCAGCTGAGCGAGCGCGACAGCACTCGAGCGAGCGGGCCGACTCCGTCTCTCTCGCTGCGCGCGAGATCTTAAAGCGCCGTGCTTCCAGACAGCTAGTGCAGAGGCGGGGCAACATGGATACACCTCAAGCGAAGAGACACGTCTCGTCAATCGAGCGAGCGGCACGAGTGGCAAGAGTGGCAGCCACACTGCGCTACGGCATCGAGGATAGCGAAGTGAGCGGCGCAGAGCGATATCCAGCGTGGACCGTGTGGTCTGTGCGCGCATGCAGCGAACGCTGATGGCTCCTTTACCTCCACTGTATCGCTCTGTTGGACGAGAAACAATGTGCAACCGAGCACATATCCATTCTGCGAAGCAAGCGAAGCGAGTGAGTGAGAGAGAGAGAGAGAGAGAGAGAGAGAGACTGAGTGAGAGCCCTGCACGCTCAACACAAGGAACTTGTCAACTTGCTTCAAGCTTCAGCACACAGACACACATCAGAGTGTTACACGAGTAGCAGAAGCCGCGGCTGCGTGAACTTGCAATCGGATCGGGACACCATCACGCGTCGATGAACGGGTCGGTGTCGATTCCGGGCTCTGGCGACTGACCTCCTTGAAGTCGTCGAGGAACTTGCTCTTGGTGCGCTCAAATGCCTTCTTGCACGACGACCGGTTCAAGAGTGCGCACGTGCACATCGAGCAGCTGGGTACGAGTTTCGAACGCTGAGGATCGCGCATAGCGAGCGGCAGCGGGCTTGCTCGTTTTGGGATGCACGCGCGGTGTCGCCTGTGCGTTAGGAAAATACTGTTGAAGAAAGTGAGGGGAGAGACTTGAAACACTGGATTTTGCCACTATCGGATATCTAGTGGTCAAACACAAGATCGAGGTCGAGATGGCACGGAGCGGCTCCACGACAGCCACGCTCTCGCTCTCGCTGCGCGACGTGCGGCGTACCTTCGAGCAGCAGCGCGTGCTCTCGGTGCCTGACACGCTCGGTATCATCCACGAGGCGCAGGATGCACTCAACGGCGAGCGTAACCTCGTGGAGGTGCAGGCAGCGACAGTTTTCGGTGCGCATTTTGCCGCTCGGATCGCGGCGGGTTTGTGGGTGCAAGAAGCGGTGCAGCGACTATAAGCTCACTTGCTGTTGCTCGTGTTGCTGTCGCTGTAGTGTTTGGCGACATCCACGGGCAGTTCTACGACCTCATGCGTCTCGTGGACGAAGTGGATCTCGCGCGTTTGGAAGGTGAGGAGCGAGACGGCAGCGAGCACTTCGCAGCCCGGCTGTGTGGTAGCATTGTGGGACTTAGCAGGTGCTGGACACGCGCGCAGCAGACAACGACGACGACGTGAAGCTGGTGTTTCTCGGTGACTATGTGGGTGCGTGGTGGATTTGTTGCAAGCGGCCAACTTCAAAACGGAGCGATTGCGCTGAGCGGCGAGGACATCGGTGCGCGAGGCAGACCGGGGGGTGTTCTCGTGCGAGGTCGTGCTCTTCCTGCTGCTGCTCAAGGCCAAGTTCCCGGAGAAGGTCTTCCTGCTGCGTGGGAACCACGAGTGCGAGACGATCTCCTCGTTCTACGGCTTCCGGAACGAGTGTGCGTGTCTTCCTTCGCGCGGCGCGCTGTGCGCGCGTGAGAATGAACCAGGAGCCCGCACTGACACGCACGCGTTTCTTCATCCGGCCCGCGCAGGTCGCCTCAAGTACGGGATCTCCATCTACTACCACTTCCTGTCATGCTTCCAGTCGCTGCCGATCGCGGCGCTCGTGAAGACTTCTCGCGGAGATATCTTCTGCGTCCACGGAGGCATCTCGCCAGACCTGCCGAGTATCCAGGCGATCGACGGCATCGACCGGCACCGCGAGCTCCCGACCGACGGCGCGCTGTGCGACTTGCTCTGGTCGGACCCAGCAGTCTCAGGAGGTGAGCTTGAACTTGAGTTCGTAGGATTGCTGCGGTGCCAGTGGACTCGAAGCCTTACACTCAGAGTGACTGAACCAGAACCGAGCGAGGAGGCGCCACGGTGGGCGGTGAACGAGGCGAGTTTATGTGGCTTCAGACGCTTGCCCACACTTCGTCGTACACCCCCGATCTGACGATTGTGGTGAGCTGCAGGCTCGAGGATGCTCGTACTACTTCAGCGCGGCAGCTACGTTCGACTTCCTCGAGCAAAATCGGCTGCTGGCGATCGTCCGCGCGCACGAGTACGCTGAGCTGGGCTACATGCTCCACTTCGACAGTGACGAGTACAGCGAGATGGACAAGCGCGCCGACAAGTCGCTGCCTCCGATGATCACCGTCTTCTCGGCTGCCAACTACTGCGATGTACACGGAAACTTGGTGAGGTCCTTCGCGCTTGGTGTCCACACTCGCAACTGCGCTCTGACTTTGTATGCGTGTGGTGGCCGTCGGCAGGCAGGATACCTGGTGTTCCGAAGCGAACCGTTCTCGTGGGAGGTCAAGCAGCTCGAGTGTGCGGCCCACCCAGCTCCGCCACTGCCAGGCGCCGGTCGGAGCTCCGACATCTGGAAGCAGGTCCAGCAAACGCTGCCGTTCCTCCCTGCGAGCAAGAACTTCTTCGAAGACGTCCTGGCGCTGGCGGAGACACAGCGCACGGAAAAGCGAGACGAGAGAGCGGCACTCGCGCGGAAAGAATCGCTGCGAGAAGAGCCATTCGCGAGCATCGAGGACCTGAGTGGTGCGCGCACCTACGCTTCTTACAGCGGAGGGTGTTGTTGCTACTCAAGTGCCAACGGCGATGTGTGCGTGTGTATGTGTGGAGGACAGAACGCCGCAGACGGCTGACGAGCGAGATGCATCCGCAGGCGATCAGCCAGATCTTGGATGCAGAGGCGTCCAAGTGGATCAAGACCGAGGAAGGAGATCTGCACGCGCTTCCACTCGACGGCGGGAGCGCGGGATGGAAGCCGCAGGAACCGTCGTCGCACCAACTGAGTCTCGAAGACCGCTCCAAGGTACGAATGCGAAGAGCTCGATCAGCTTCGGTCGTGAGAGCTGACGCAGAAGGCACTTGGTCTGCAGATCCTCTCGCAGAGCGAGATGGACACGATCAAGTTGGTGTTCTCGCTGATGGACACAGACGGTAGCATGACGCTGAGCGCGGCAGAGATCACAACCTTCATCCTGAACGTCCTCGGTGCGACGGCACCATCGGTGCATCGTTCTCCGGTAGATCTGCGAGCTGACGGCTCCTCTTGCTCGTCACAGGCGAGCGGATCAGTCCGCAGCAAGCAGAGAAGTATCTCGAAGCGCTCGACTTCGACCACGACGGCGCCGTCGACTTTGCCGACATCCTCTCGTGGGCAGCGGTGATGAAGCGAAGCTACGAGTCGGCAGAGGTGTCACCTGTGGCACGCTGGACGCGAGCTCTCCTGTGTATCGTCGCCCGCATCAGCGTGCACCACGTGCTCATGCTCCTGCTGGCGGGGGCTGTCGCGAGAGATCTCTTCGTGGCGCAGAAGCGCCAGCTTGTCAAGTCGAAGTCGCTCCGCGTGGTCGGGTACCTGAGCGCACTGTTCCTCACGGCGAAGCTTGTCGACCAAACGACACGGTGTCGTTGGACCAGCTTCGCGAGCGCGCTCAAGGCGCTGTCGACGATCAAAGCGAAGCTCCGGCTCACGTGACGTGCTCGCTCGCAGCTCAGTGCTCCTCGTTGATATAGTCGTCTAGCTCTGCTTCGAGCGCTTCTTCCGCGTCGATGCCGGGGATACCGCTGAAGTCGACCGCGACGCCGAGCTTCGCGGCGACCTCGTCGAGGTACTGCAGGTGGGGCTTCGTGGCCCGCCGGTCTCTGTCCGAGTGGAGCAGATCGTGCTTCCGGCGCTCGTGCATGCAGTGCTTGCACATGGCCGGATTGATCGCGTCGCGCTGGAAGCCCGGGCAGGTCGTGCCGATGGTGCAGATCGTGCACTTGGGGTACGTCGCGTTGAGGAAGCTGACGGCCGCGGCGATCCTGGCCCGCCGGAGCTGCTCGAGCTGCTGCTGGCGCTCTCCCTTGACGTTCTTCGACTGGCGCTGGATGCTCTGGGCTTGCTCTGCTTGGGCCTGCTGGTGTCGCTCCAGCTCCTCCCTCGTCGGTCCGATGTACGGCTTCGTGGCGATGAGCGTGAACTCTTTGCCGCACGCGACTACGATGAACACGGCGCGTCAGAGCAGGCAGCTCAGCACCCCAGCCTCTGCGAACGTACTCGAGCACGGGCGGCCGACAAAGTCTTCGAGCCCCTCCACCTTGCCGGGCACGGCGCAGAAGCCCTCCTCCAGGCTCGCGAGCTCTTCCGGTCGACCGAGACACCCGTTGCTGTTGCTACCCCACGTGAACACCTGCGTTCGTCACACGTCAGGGAGTGCTCGCGTCCGCTCAGTCGACACCGTGCACGCACCTCGTCGTCGACTGACAGCGCGACGTTGTGGTACATGCCGGCGCACACGCGCTTGATGAGTGCATGCGTCGCGATCAGATCTGTCACGAGACCCGGCGACGGCGAGATCTGCGTCCCGCCCTGCGCGAGCTGTCCGAGGCGGCCGCTCCCCCACGTGTACACCTTCGCGCAAGGCGGCAGTCAGTCCGTCAGACTGCGAGCCTCGTGCATCGCCCTCGCGAGAGGTCTCGTACCAGCCCTCCCTTCAGCAGCGGTGGGATGAGCACCACAGCCACCGTGTGCCAGCACCCACACGAGAGCTCGAAGATGATGTCGTCCTTGAGCTCTTCGACGAGCTTCGGGTTCACGAACGATGTGGTGTCGCCGTGTCCAAGGCGGCTGCAGTGACGTCCCCCAACGACTCGTGAGCACGGCATCGTCGATGACACGTCCCCCTCGCCATAGCACGACGTACCCACCGTCTCCGCTGCCCCACGTGAACGCCTGGCCGTTGGTCGTCACCAAGCCGGCGTGCATGGCGCCGCACGAGATCTGGACGCACGAGCGAGTGCATCAGTCGCCCGCTGTCGTCAAGCTCGTCGCTCTCGCGTCCGAACCTGCGCGACCGAGAGCTTCGCGAGGCTGCGCGATAGACTGGACTGGTCGCCCGTCGTGAACGTGGCACCGAATGCGTGCACGACCCCCTTGTCTGTGACGACGATCGTGTGGTTCGTCCCCACACCGACCGCCCGGACCACGCAGGTCTCCGGGACCGAGCGCTCCCACAGCTGCGGCTCCTGGCAGTCGAGGCCGTGCCGCACGCGCGTCTTCCTGGACTGCGCCTCGGACAGGTTGTGCGCCGGCTCGTTGCCGAGCTGGCAGTGGTCGTTGTGCCCCCACGTGAAGACGTCGCCGTCCTTGGTCCTCGCGCAGCAGTGGACGCGGCCCACTGCGATGTGGTTCACACCCTCGCCGCACAGCTGGAAGAGCTTCACCGGGTCCACGAAGTCCTCGTCGCCGCCTTCGTCGTCGTCGTCGCCGTCGTCCTCCGCCTCCTCCCGGATGCGCTCTCTCGTCCTGCTCTGAGCGTCACCGTCACCGTCGCTCTGGGAGTCGTCACTCGAGTCGAAGCCGTCTCCGGACCGGTAGCTCCTCTTGAGCAGCTCGCTGAACGAGCTTCCAGGCGGCAGCCCCGTCGGCGCGCTCCGCTTCCCCCACACATACACGTCACCTGCTCGTGTGACGGCGAACGCGAGGTCCGAGTCGAAGCCCTGCGAGCGCAGGAGGGTGATGAGTTCGCTCTTGAGTGACCTTCACACAGGTATCCACAGCCATCCTCACGATGCAGATCGGCGCACCGCGTACACCTGGTTGACGCCCTTGCCTCGCAGTCTCTTGATCAAGCGGGGCGTCCCGCTCGACTCGAGGTCGCCGTGGCCGAGCTGACCAGAGTACCCGGAGCCAAACGACCACACACCGCCGAGCATGTCGAGCTGTCGCTGGTACTCCTGCTCCTCCTCTTCCCGCCGGAGGAGCTCTGACAGCCGCACGCACCCGCGTCGTCACCTCACGAGCCTGCCTCCACTCGCGAGAGCCTTCCCGGGTCTGCGTACCTGCGTTCTTTTGCTCTGTGAGCGATGCCGTGAGACGCAGCACGAGCTTCTTCTTGCCACCTTTCTTGGGTAGTGCACGTGCGATGCACGACGCGCGCAGCATCTTGGTCTTCATGAGCGTCAGGCATCGCAGGTCGAGCTTGTGTGTCCGAGAGCATGGAGGTGAGGGTGTGTCAGGCAGGAGCGCAGAGATCGCTGGCCGCCTGTACGCTGCACGTACGCGCTCCCAGTCCTTGTTCGAGAGCAGATCCTCCGTGTCTTGGACGGGCAGGAAGAGCACCTTGCGGAAGTTGACGGCGTCTCGGCCTGTCGGCACGCGGATGTCGGGCTTGCGGCGCCGCAGGATCCCCATCGCGCTCCTCCCTCACCTCGGGCGAGGGCGAGGGCGAGGACGAGGACGAGAGGTCGAATGCGCTTCCGACCTTTCAAGGTCGCGACCTGCTGACGTGTTGCGCGCGACTTGTGTCGTCACTCGTTGGTCGCGTCGATGTCCTGCAGCTCCTCCTCCTCCTCGATGGGAGGAGGAACGTCGAGCTGTCCGGACTTGAACACGCGCGAGGACGAAGCCCGCTGAGGCTCGTCGCTGCTAAGATCATTCGATGTGGAGGAGCTCTTCGTCTCGGGAGCGCCGACACCAGAGCCGCTCGTATCACTCTTCGAGCGCCTCGGGGAGACGGCGACCGTGCTCAGTCGCGGCCCGAAGAAGAGCCGCCGCGGCGTGAGCGACGTCAGCCCAAGCAGCTGTGCGCAACTTGCGCTCGGCGTGTAGTACTCGGCGAGGTCGCGCAGGAAGATGAGCTCCGAGTCGGGACGGACGCCGATATCCCAGAGGAGTCGCAAGTTCCAGAACACCAGCGTCGCGAGCCGACCTGCGAGCACGCTCCCCGTGCGCAGCGGTGACAGCCTTCCGGGGTGAGGCGAAGCGATCCACGCGCGGTCGTAGATATGCACACTGTCGCCGTAGTGGTAGAGCAGTCCGAAGGCCGCGATGTAGGCGTAGGTGATCATCAGCGCGACGCCGCATGTCGGGTACTTGACGAAGCGCAGCGCCGCACGCACGGGCGGCGTGAGTGCATCGAGGAAGAGCATCCAGTGGAACCACAGCCACCACGTGAGCAGGTTCACGCAGCGGATGTCCCAGCGCATGGCGTCGCACAGGCAGAGGCACATAGCGGTGAACTGGAGCGAGGAGAACGCGATGTCGAAGGTCCGCACGAGTGCGACCACGAGGTCCCGCTGGTACATCCCAGCGAACGCCGCGCAGTAGATGGCAGTCGCCGTGAGCGCACTGGTCGGGATTGCCGGGTGGTGCGCGCCGGTCGGCTCGACGGAGTGGACTTGCGCCGAGATCGTCGAGTACATGACACCGACGAAGCCCCATGAACCGATGCTGTACAGCAGTGCGAGGCACGCGATGAACGAGATCGAGTCCGGATGCTGCTGCGGCACGAAGAGCACAGTGTCGAGTGTGTTCACGTGGCTCATGACCCTGTGCGAGCGCAGCAACGGGATGCCGAGGTTCGCGATCACGCGCGGGACGACCTTCGCCTGGCGCCGGGAGCTGCTCGGCTGCACCGTCTGGAGCGTCAGGCGCTTCTGGTAGATCGAGCAGTACATGGCCTTGGTGCCGGGGAGCTGCAGCCGGGTGTGCAGCCGGCCGCGTTGGTGGTACGCAGTCTTCACCAGGAAGAGCGCGAGCGTCGGTGCCGTCGTCACGAGGAGGTCGTGCAGCGATACCTGGCGCTTCCCGGCTTGTAGGATCCGCGAGTTGCTCTCTCCGAGCGCGTCGGTGAATGAGTACGCGAGTAGCACGAGCGCGCCGGCAGCGAGCATCACGCCCGAGTTTAGCACCCGCTCGAGTGCGCGCGTGTTCGCGTCGACCGAGAACGCGACCTGCGTCGAGAGCCACATCGAGCAGCAGCTCAGCGCGCGGGCGTCGTCGAGCGCGGCTGCGACGACGCCCCAGTGAACTGCGTTGAAGAGCGTCACGAAGCGGAACTCGGGTTCGCGCAGCAGGAGACGAACGATGTCGACGTTCAGACTCGCGATCGAGCACAAGTTCGCCGGTGCCGCGAGCGCGATGTGGACGCATACAAGCGCGAGTGCCGTCGCGCTGGCTTTGGCGCAGAACGGGAGCGCGAGGAAGAGCGCACAGCTGAGCCAGTACGCCCACACGATCGCGAGCAACTTTTGCTGCATGAGGTACTCGAGCCACCGCCCCGCCGGGCCGCTCCGGAAGAACGACCGCGCAATGTTGATGTACGTGACGCGACCCGCGGACTCGACTGTGAGCGTCGATTGCGTCGTGCTCAGCAGCGACAGGAGCCGTGCCTCTGGCGTCGCCTCGGAGCTGCCGCTGCCGCTGCCGCTGCTCGCCTCGTTCAGCACCGTCTTGGTGCTCCGCTGCCGGGCCATGCCGATGCGGCAGCAACCTGTTCGATCGTCTGCAGCGGTCGAGGAAGCGTTATGCGACATGTTTTGTGGGGCTATCAATAGCGTTCGTCAGATGACGAACGGTGGATGTGTGGACCACACACATTGTCACCTTGCACCGACAGCGATCGATCGATCGTGTTTGAGAGCTCCTACGTCTACTTGGTGCTCTCAGACGAGCGCGGACCGATCGCCTTCGACGTCTCGTTGACCTTGGTGACCTGCGAGGAGTCGAGGATCTTGTTGAAGCAACGCGCGCGCCGCAGGATGTGTACAGGGTTCGTGGTCGCAAAGTTCTCCTGGTAGCTGCAGGTGGTTGCATCACGACACCGTCAGTGTTGTAGGCGCATAGATACATGAAGACGCAGTGACGCACCACTTGTTCGCGATGTGCGGCATCAGACACGCCACTGTGGACAGCCAGAAGCCGAGCCAGAATGTCGGTGTGAGCACGACAGTGCGCCACGCGCCTTGCACGCTGCTCGCGATGTTATCGTAGAGGGCGACGGCGGCGATGAATACGGCGAGCGACGCGCCGTAGGTCACGGTCACGAGGCTCGTCCAGTTCCACGTGTCCAGGTAGATCTGAAAGTGCACGAGCGGGACGATGTAGAAGAACGAGGCGACGCTGCCGGACCAGAGGTCACCCGCGATGCCGTCCGCGCTGATGCCGCCGCCGCCCGAGTAGAAGAGCAGGATCGGCACGCCGGTGACCACGACGGCGTGATACGTCGAGAGCAGCCCGGACTTGAACCCTATCCAGCCGGAGAAGTACTCATCCGCCGCGCCGAACCGGTAGAGCTCCGGGAAGCCGTCGGACACGCGCTCCGGTAGATCCGTCTCCATAATCGCTCGCGCGATCACCGGCAGTGCCGTGAAGACGACATTGTACGACGTGATGTACATATCACAGAAGAATGTCTGTGTGAACAGCGTCAGCTTGCGCTCACGACTGCCTCGTCGATACATCCACACTCTCTCGCATGCTCGCACCTGGCCAGAGTATGCTGACACCACGCCGTAGATGAACTGCGGTAGTGTGAACACGATGTTCTTGTAGAAGAAGTAGCTGATACACTGCGCTGTCCGAAGGTACGAGAGCCGTCCTGCAGATGAGACGACAGGTGATTGCCATCAGCTCATCGATTCGATGTCAGCCCGACACGGGTGATCTTGCGCGCTCACCCGGACGTACCGTGATGAAGCAGGAGCCGCCCGAGATGACTGAACTGCTGCACGGCGTAGTCCGCACTCCGCACCGCTTGCATACCCTCTTGCCCCGTCACACCGACTCCGACGTGAGCGGCTCGGATCATGCTCACATCGTTCGCTCCATCGCCGCTGCACGAACATACAACGGAGTCAAGTGTCAGGACTCGAGTTCGTATCGTGCCGCCATCAGCTCCGGGCGATCGCACACTGCCAACGTGACGTAGGGGACACCGGCTTTCACGAGCTCCACAACCAACGCCTTCTGGAGCGGCGACGTCCGGCACACGATCACGGTCGCTGATCGTAGCGCAAGGCGCAGGAACCCTTCTCGGTTCGACGGCAGCAGCGCGCACGTCAGTGACGACCCGTCGATTATCAGCGCTTGGTTGTCCTGGGCGGCACACCGCACGGGGACCACAGATCAGCACGAGCTACTCGGTATGAGACCTCGAGACGCGCACTCCGCGCACCTTTGACTCGTGCAGCGCTGCGTCCAGCCGTTGCGACATCTCCTCGCGAGTCGTGCCGCGCAGGATTACCTCGCGCATGCCGGGCGTCACGACGCGACACAGCTTCCCCATCTCCACCGACGTCTCGAGCTTGTCACCGGTGAGCACCCAGATCTGCAGAGAGCTCGTGAGCGCCTCCACCTCGGCGCCAGCAACGCGCACACACACACTGAGAACTCACCTTGATGCCAGCTTTCTGGAAGAGCGAGATGGTGTCTGGCACGCCCTCCTGTAGCTTGTCCTCGACGGCTGCGCTCGCGAAGCACATCGCCCGTCAGCCTTCCCAATCGACTGGTCCTCCGACGCATGAGAGATCGCAGGCCGTCGAAGGTTCCTACCACTCGCGCCGACAAGAGTCAGCTTCCGTTCGATCTCCTCCACCAAGCTCTCGAGCCGGTCTTCTCGCGCGAGCATGTCGATCTCTGCTTCCTGGTACCTGCGCTCCCACGCCTCGTAGTAGCTGTTGTCCTGTGCAACACCACACGCCGTTCACCAGAAGCGAATCGCGTTGAGGTCACAGGCTATAGCTAGACCTTCCGCTGTCCGATCCAGCGAGGACGCACCAGGATGCGCTCGGCGAACAGGAGGATCCGGTACCCTTCGATGGCGAACTGCGTCACGTGGTCCATCGTCGCCATCTTCGAGGAGAGGAAGTGATCGCACCGATCGAGGATGACGCTGTCGGCACCTTTGCAGATCAACCTGATCCTCCGGTCGGCGTCCCGCACGATGACCGACATGCGCTTCCGGTCGCTCGTGAAGTGCAGCGTGCGCAGCACCTCGTACGAGAGCGTGTAGGTCACGGTCTTGAGGTACGATTTCTCCCGCCCTTCCTCCGTCAGCGACAGGTACAGGTGCTGTCCGTTGCGGCCGAGCAGCTTCACGCCCATGTTGATCGCGCCGCGCACGAGCGCGCATTCGTCCGGCGAGTCTGAGTTGTACTTGATGTCTCCGCTCGCGAGGTCGTTCTCGCAGACCACCGTGTGGCACGTCGCCATCGCGAGCGCGAGCTTGCTCTCTTTCGCCTCCAAGTCGTGCAGCTCGTTGCGGAAGCACGCAACGCTGCGCGCCTCTCCTCGTGGCTCACCGTCCGATGCTCGGGCGGCCTCGCTCTTCTCTCTCGCTCCGTTCACGGCGCTGAGGTGGCCGTGCGCGCCGGAGTCCCGCTGGATGACGTCTAGCGTGGAGATCGAGACTGTGCGTCCGTGTTCCTTCTTGTCGACCGACGTGTACACAGCACCGTCCACGCTGCACTTGCGGAACTCCATCTGGTTCTGCGTGAGCGTGCCCGTCTTGTCGGTGAAGATGTACTTGACCTGCCCGAGCTCGTCGGTGAGCGAGGACGTGTTCGCGATCGCACCTTCGCCTTTGTCGTTGCGCATGCTGTCGTCCCAGTCGATGAACTTGGCGTGAATGCCCTTGATGATCTCGACCGTGACGACGAGCGAGATCGGGATGAGCGTGTTCATGAGCACGATGAAGGACAGGAAGAGCAGCACCGGCGCCATGATCATCGGCTCCGACTCGACCAAGTACGCCATCTTCGCCCGTTTGTCCACCGGGAACCAGACGTGGTGCGCCGTCGCAGCCACCGCGCACAGCACGACCTCCAGTATAAAGACGACGATGACAGCTCGGTTGGTCAGGAGCTCAACGTGGCTCAGCTTGTGGTGCGCGGCGCGCGCGTTCTTCATGAGCTTCGTGTCGTGCCCCGTGTACACAACGAGCAGGTTGACCCACTTGGTGTTCATGAGCGTGGACCCGCGCAGCAGGAACTGCTTCTCGCTCAGACTCGACATCTTCGCGTCGATCGAGATGTTGCCGGAGAAGCGGTAGAGGTCCTGGTCGGGCTGCTCGCACTTGACGAAGTACTTGACCTTCTTGCGGTCAGCTGGAGCGAATGTGAAGCCCAGCGTCGCGCGCAGCGACTCGCGGAACTTGAGGTTTGCTTCGCCGTCCAGGTTGCTCGTGTCGATGAAGCAGGTGCCTGAACGAGAGACAGCGAGAGACGGGCGGCGTGAGAGCACGCGCCAACTGGAGGCGCTCGCAGCGCTGCTTTCGGCGCACCGTCCTCTTCACTGCTCGACAGGATGATGCTGTCCGCCGGGATGATCCCGCGCTCCGATATGCGCAGGATGTCTCCGACCTGCAGACGCCATCGTAAGGAGCAGGTCGAGCGATCGAGATAGACCGAAGGACGCACCTCGATGTCTTCCCACGGGATACACTGCTCTTCGAAGTTGCGCACGACGACAACGGGCTGGCGGTTGATCTGCGCGTCCGACACTCGCTTCTTCTGTGCAGGTCACGAGCGTCAGATCTCATAGTAGCAGCAAGACTTCCGGATCAGATCCGCGCGGCGCCGTCGTACTTGGTCCTCGAAGGCTTCTCGCAGCAGGCTGATGGAGATCACGATCACGAGCGGCGCGATGGCGGTGAACGGCGTGAGCGGCGAGATGATCGGGATCGACTGCAAGATGGCGATGATGAGGAAGTAGAAGTTCGCCGACTGGTTCGTTCGGTCGACCGTCGGTTGCAAGAGGCAGCAAGAAGCAGCAAGCGTGAGTTCATGGGAGCTGCCGAGCGCGCTCGCCGCAATCGCGAGCACCCTTGCACACTAGCAGCGCGGCCGCACCCGCCGGAACTCCTGCATGAGGCAGAGCGGGAAGAAGTTGAGCCACGTGTACTTGGACGTGCGGATGCCGTTCGAGACGAACGTCGGCTTGAGGTGCGTCACGTCGTCGCGCTCGATGCGGAATGGGTCGACTATCCGGAACTGCCGCGCGCCGACGAGGCTTTGTCGGTGGGTCTCCATGGCGGCGGTGGTGGCAGCGCCTTTCGATCTCGTCCAGCGTGGCAGCGGTGACCTGCCTGCCTCGCCTCGGTTTCTCGAGCCGCGAGCTCAGCGGTGTGACCCTCTCAGCGACTGCGTCGTCGTCGACTCCAGCGAGGGCAGCAACGGCACAGTCACGCGTGCGCACACACACACTCCTCGCTTGCTTCGTGACTGCCTGCGTCTCGCGTTGTGTCGTTTCGCTTACAGGCGACTCTACGAGAACCGGTAAACGGACCGGTAAACGCACAGAACCAATTACCGGAATGTGGTCAACATCGGTATGAAGCTCATGTGGACCCCCAAGCGAGTTGAGTCGACTCGAGGACACCAGCCGGCAGTCTTCAGGTCGTGTTCAAGGCCAAAGCGAGGAGTACGCAGCCGTCTGACGCACAGCAGAGAGAGACCACCAGCCCACACGGCAAGGACGATCGGTGGCAACATCTGCACGCCGCCAACCTGCTATCGCAACACCCAGTGAGTTGTTAGTGTGCATATTACACTTCCTCATCCACCCGCCCGCCCGCGCGTGCTCCTTCTTCCTTCCGTCTCCCGTCCAGCTCTTCGCCAGCTCTTCTTGTCATCCATCGCTCCGTGCGTCGATGTTTGCTTCGGTTCACAAACCGTTCAGCGGGACAGCAAGTAGATCAGCACCGCCACGAGGGCCACGCCGCACAGGAAGACCAGCTGCTGCTGCCGCTCGCGCGCGCGCCGACCCTTCTCCACGCCCGGGTCCTTCGTCGTGATCATCAGCGAGTGACCGCTGTGCTTGTCGTCGTGGTGGAACGTGATCACGTCCCAGCCGTCGTGCACCTCGGTTTCGAACCTACCGTCCGACACCACGACGGTGTAGCCCCGTGGATACTGCACGTGCGGCACGAACACCTCAGTTGGCGCCAGGATCGCGTCGGCCGACTTCTTCGTGTCCGACACGAACTCGAGAATGTACTTCGCCCGGCTCGTGCTGAAGATCGACTTGGTCGGGATCCCGGCGATCTTCGTCGCGTTCGGACGCGCGAACGCCAAGATCGCGCGCGCGCACGCGTCGCGGTCGCTCGCGTCGGCGCCGCCCGATCCGTCGCCCGCGCACCGAGGCCGGTCGACGCTTACGATGCTCAGGTCCTCGAGATTCCACTGATCGCCGTACTTGTTGCAGTTGCTCGGCGTGTAGTTCCAGAGCGTGAACGAGAGCAGGTTCGCCTCGAGGCACGAGATCGTGTGCGTGAGCGCGTCGCGCTGCGCGCTGTAGTCGCCTGTTCGGAACGCCTTCGCGCCGTTGAGGTTGTATGGGATGCCGGTCTCGCCGATCAGGCACGGCGCGTTGTTCATGTGGAGCCGCCCGTAGTCCTTGATGTGCTTGAGCTGCCGCTCGTGCATCCGCCGCACCGCGCGGTACCCGAACGCCGGCATCTTGGTCTTCGGGTCGACCGAGAAGTACGGACGCCACGTCTGCAGGAACAGCGTGACGCCGTCGTACCAGTGCGTGGCGTTCACCGCGCGCGGAATGGCGCTCTCTTTAATATCTGGGAACTCGGTCGCGCTGAACTCCAGCGGTGGGAGCTCCACGAACAGCAGCGTGTGCGGCAGGATGGTGTAGATGCGCTCGGCGAATCGCTGCGAGCGTAGCGCACAGCAGCGTTAGCGTCTCCGTCCTGCAAGCACGCATCCCATCGCCACCCGGTTCACCTTCTCCGTACCGTGGCGAACTGCACGTAGCAGTCGCGGCCAAAGTCCACGCCTGCGAAGTAGTGCGGCTTGAGCAGCACCGGCGCGCCGCTCGCATCCACCTTCCACACGCCCTCGTCCATCCACACGCACCGGTGCGCGGGCTTCCAGGCGCGGACGCCCTTCGGGTCCACGCGCTCCTTCTTGTCTGGCAGCCCGAGCACGTGCTGCATGAAGCCGTTGGACCAGCGGCCGACGACCTGCGGGAGGCCCTCGCCCAGACACATGCCTTGAAACGGTGTTGGCGCGAAGTCGTACTTGAGCTCGCGCTCCTGGTAGCACTTGCTCAGGTCCGCGACGCCGATGTAGCCGCACGCCGGCTCGTTCATCGACCCGAAGCCCACGACGTTCTTGAGCCCGCTCACCGCCGTCGCGAGCTCCGCCATCGCGTTGATGTAGTGCGACTGGAGGTACTCCTGCACCTGCACGCCGTTGACGTGGCAGCTCGGCGCGAGGCGCTTGCCGGCATAGAAGAGCGTGAACATGGTCGCGGCGGCGAGCTTGAAGTAGTTGGTCGGCCAGATCATCTTGGGGAACTCGGTCGCGGGTTTGCCCGTCGTCTCGAGGCACAGCGCCGCCTTGGTCGCCTCGAAGTGGCGCGGCTCGAACCCCACGCACTCGAGCGTCCACATCGGCGCGCCGTCGC
>JAASFS010000264.1:0-23977 GCA_023333865.1 Globisporangium perplexum | reverse complement strand
GAGAGAGAGAGAGAGGCAGAGCGAGGGCGAGAGCGTGCGACGCACATGGTGCCGTCCGAGAGCGAGCGCTTCATGGCGTGCGGGTCGCAGCTCGCGACGCCCGCAGAGCCGCGGCGGCGCTGAGTCGGCATCTTGGCGGCCGAGTGCTCGAGCTTGCGTTTAGCGCCGCCGTCACTGCCGCTGCTGTTGCTGCTGCTGGCGAAGAGCTCCATGCGCAAGAGAGCGATCGGAGGATCTTGGGTGGTGGCTCTTCTTTGACGCGCTTCTCGCCTGAGAACTGCGAGCTTGAAGAGGTGCGGCCTGACGCCTCAGGGTGTCGTCGACGTCGTCGGCTGCTGGGGCTTCCGCAATGCTGCGAGCGAGCGAGCGATGGTGGCACGCGTACGTGAAGAAGATGGAGGAGTGGCGCTCGCGCTGCAGCTTATCGAAGTGTGTGTGGAGTACACCAGCTCTTCCACTCTGAAACTCCTCGTTGCGAAACTAATGTTCGCAATTATTAGGCTGTTTCAAGGCCGGATCGACGAGGAATCTGCCATACAAGCCTTCACGAACGCCGTGTTCGCGTTGACGCCGAGGGGCTGAGTCCTGCAGATCAAGTACCCATGCCACTGACCGAGTTCCAGTCCAGAGTGAGCACCACGCGTGCTGTCGATCGTCATGAAGTTGCAGCAGAATGCAAGATTCATGTTGAGGCGAGATGGTGAGACCGACCTTGCATCAAGCGGCGAGGAACCAACACGCAAACGAAGTCTGCAATAGTCACGGTGGCATTCGTTGCTGCTGGCTGCATCGCGGGTTGCGACGCGAAGGTCTATCCGAAGGCGTCCGCACAGGGATGGTGCTTCTACCACGTTCATGCTCACGGGGATCAGTGCTCGTGCACAACAGCAGCGATGGCGAATTCGACATGCAGAAGGACGACCGCGCACCGTGAGCCAGGGACTTCTTGGATCCTATTGATCCACCAGATCCTGGGGCACCCCAAGTCGCAGCTCCGATCGTCACCTTGTTGATCTCTTTGCAGATGAACTGCGTCGGGGTGCATTGGATGGATCGGCATGAAGACGTGCATACATGAGCAACCTGCTCGAACGAGTGGCTCTCTTCCTTCGTGACCACCGCGAGAATCTATGTGTCTGTCTACGACTTGTGTGACCACGACCGGCGGCGCCACGATCTGCTGTCCCACGCCGCCCGACTCCACGGGCTGCAGTTTCTGGATGGAGATGACGGTCGCCACCACCACGACGATGAAGACGACGACGATGATGCCGCGTAGCGCCGACCCCACTTGCCCTCGACCGCTTCGCGCTCGAACGGCACCTGCTGCGCAGACTCAAGCACCGACTCGCGTGACGGCAGCGAACACCAGAAGTCCTCGGTCTCCTGCAGCTCCGCCGCGCGCTGCTGCTCCGCTGTGCTCTTCTCGGCGTCCGTGAGCGCCACGACCTGCTCCGGATCGGCGCTGTGCCACTTGCCGCGGCTCGGTGCGCGCGGAGGCGTATTCGGGTACTGCACGCGCGCGGTGCCGAAGCTCGCCACCTTGAGCTCCTCGGTGGCGTCGACGATAACGTGCCCGTGTCCGGCGACGCCCACCGCGACGTCCTCGGTGGTCACGCTGGCGCAGTCGACGCTCCCGGACCCGAAGATCGCGACGCGGTGGCTTTTGCAGGACACATCCGACGTCGAGTTCATCGTCGTCGATGCACTAGTGCTGCCCTCGCTCGACACCGACACAGAGATGGTCCCCGCACCAGCGATCGCGCTCCGCATGCTCTCAACCGCGAGACTACCCGCAGAGTGCACGCGCACGTGACCGTCCCCGGCGATCGCCACACTCATCTGCGGACTGCGCAGGTACCCGAGCGAGCGGAGGTGCACACTGCCAGCACCGGCGCCTGCCAAGTCCAACTTGTCGCGCACAGCCACGTTCGGCGCCTGCACGTGCACCTCGCCGCGCTTCGCCGCCGCAACCTGCAGCTTGCTGACGTCCACATCGCGCGCGGCGTTGACGGCGAGTCTGCTGCCGCGCGAGGCTGCGAGCTTCACGACGGCGTTCGGGTCGTCGTGCAGTGCGAGCACGTCGTCCTCGACGACGACGATCCCATTCCCTGTAGTCGCGAGGCTGCGCAGCATGCCGCCGGCGCCTCCCCACCCGCGCGGCAGCACGATCTCGGTCAGCAGGTTCCCGCGCGCTGGAACCTGGTTGCTCCACGTCGGACTGAAGTAGACCGCAGCGCGGTGGCGGTGACGCGCCTCGACCGCGATGCTAGCGAGCGCCTCCGGTGAGTCGCTCGTGACGAGGATCTTCGCGACCCAATCCAGCACGTCGCCGCCGTCGTCGTCCGCGGTGACACTGCCACTGTCGTCGAGCGAGTCAACGCTCACGAAGGTCACGCCGGGAATGCGTAGCTTGAGCTTCTCGAGCTGTTGGGGTCCCGAGAGCGTCCAGGATCTCTCGAACAAGCGGCGGTACGGATCGGATCCCGCTGCTGCCGTCCCGCCAGACAGTCCTTGGGCTGACGCGAAGCGCTTCGAGTCGCGGATCGCACTTTGCTGCACCATGTTTCTGAAGCCGCGACTGCCACTAGAGACAATGGTGGCAGTGGACGTCGTCGTGAAGACTGACGGTGCGCGCTTGGATGCGGTGGCGACGGCGACTGCTGGGGAGAGAGCGCGGAGCTTGAGGAGGTGCATGGTCGCGAAGTTGCAGATTGGCACTGGAAGCAATTGGGTGTGTGAGCGAGATGGGGAAGGCTGGAGACGGCTGTCCGGTTGTGGACACGGTGGAGTGGCGGATGCGGGGGAAATAGTGGAGTGGGCTCTTGTCGGCGTGCCTATTTGGTTGATTGCCAGGTCGCCAGGTTGCACTGCTTGATCTGCCTTCAGATGCACAAAAGGTAACATGCCAACCCGCAGAGTGATCCTCACAAGCAGGAATGACTGCGATTGTGAGTAGACTTCCAGCCAATCCGCGCACAGCAATCTCGCTTTTGTGCCACTTAGTGACTGCCAAGGACGACAACAGATGTCGCTTCAACATCGGATTACCACCTCGCAAACGCACCGCACTGCAAGGCAATCACCCTCCCTGTGGAAGTCTACGACCAAGAGCGCTCTTAGCTTGTGTGCTTGTGCCACTTTGAGGCGAGCGCTGTTGTTGCTGCCTGTTGCTACACTTACTGCCTGTAGCTGCGACTCATGTTCGTCCGATACAGGAGCAGACGCACACCGAGCGAACGCTAAATCGGATCCCGTGCTAAGGCTGCCACACGCGCGTCACGCACGAGCCCGAGCCTGACAGGGGCGTCTCCGTGCTGTGCATCACCGCCCTCCTACTCCTATTCACTAACCTTCACCCTCTGCGTCGAGATCGACCTTGCATCAAGCGGCGAGGAACCAACACGCAAACGAAGTCTGCAATAGTCACGGTGGCATTCGTTGCTGCTGGCTGCATCGCGGGTTGCGACGCGAAGGTCTATCCGAAGGCGTCCGCGCAGGGATGGTGCTTCTACCGCGCGCACATCGCGCGCTGCTAGGTTCTCTGCACTCGCGACTTTCGCGACCTTCACGACTCTCGCGAGACGAATGATTGAATATGCCTCTTGGTCTCTTGTCCACCTTTGACATACTTCGCCCAACGAAGTACGACGACACTTAACTGAGCTCGCCGGTGCTGGCGACGCTCGAGAGTAGCGACGGCGATGATGGCGAGAAGAACTTGCCGACGACCTCGAGCAGGAACGCGCTCGAGAACTGCAGATGGTTGCCCTCGGTGGAGAGGAAGTGGACTCTGCCGGCGCGGTCGAGCGACTGGAGCCCGAACGAGTCCTCGACATACCACTTCGTCTCGTTGAAGCCGAGCACTCGCTTGTATGGATCGCCGTCTGCGTACGCGCCGAACCACTCCGAGTCCTTCGGGAACACCTGCGTGTCGTGCTCCGCGCGCACGAGCACGAGGCTCTCGAGCGACTTGAAATTCGTGCGGTACGTGTCGTTCATCGGGAGCTTCTCGTTGTTCAGGTCCGGCAGGAACTTTGCTGAACGAAGCGCGCACGGTTCATATGCTCACGGGGATCAGTGCTCGTGCGTGACGGCAACGACTGTGAACTCGACACACAGAAGGACAGCCACGCACCGTGAGCCAGGAAGTCCTTGATCCGCAGCGGATCGCGAAAGTAGTTGGCTTGGGCGAGGCGAGCTGCTCATGTACACACCGACACAGCGCCACAGGGATCCGTTGATACATGTCTGTCTGCCTGCAGTAACAAAGCATCCGCTCACGTACATTGGATCGCGTCCGAGTACACAGCGTCCCCGATGAGCTGCACCAACACACGCGCACACAGTCGCGGAGTAAACCCACGCGATCGGATCAGTTCGAGTTCCGGTGTGCTGATCCACCAGATCCTGGGGCACCCCAAGTCGCAGCTCCGATCATCACCTTGTTGATCTCTTTGCAGATGAACTGCGTCGGGGTGCACTGAGGGAGTGCGCCGACGCCAGCGAGTGGTCCGTGGAACGACGCGAAGTTGCGCACTGGAGGCTTGTTGTGTCGCTGGATGTAGCCCCGGATCAGCAGATTCCCCTGTCCACGCACACCAGATCCGTGTCAGTCTCCAATATGGAGCGTGACGCCAGAGCGCACTGATTCGAACGAACCTGGGAAAAGCCGAGCGCGTTGAACCCGTTCGCGAGACGAGGGTCCTGCATCCGATCCGAACGGTGTTGGCGAACGGTGACAGGTGTCCATATCGTCTCTCGTCACACGCACCTCGGCAACCGACTTGGCGAACACCTCGAGTTGCTCGTCCATGGTCATGAAGAAACTGTTTCGGACGTCGTCGGACACCGAGTCGCCGATCTGGACGTTCACGGCGTAGGTGTCGAGGTGCTTCGCGACCGCCTGCGAGTCGCGTCACAGAGTGCGTCCATCATCTTATTCCTCCCGGCACACGCAAAGGATCAGCACGCACGTCGCGGATGCGCTGCATGCCCGCGTTGCCTGCCGCGTCGCCCATGCCGTGCATGAGCACCACCGGGAGCGCGGCGCTCGCCGGCAGCGGCTCGAACACGCGCGATTTCTTTTCGGTAGCCGCAGCAGCAATAGGGGTGGCGGCCGAGGCAGCAGCGACTGGCGCGTCCTGTCCGGCGTACACGCCCGTAATAACGTGCACCATCGCGAGCTGCAGCGCGAGGAGCGCTGTGGTGACGACGGCTGCGAGCAGCACTGGCGCGCGCATGCCGGTGCTCGTCATCTCGCTCGGATTCTCAGGATTTATCGACTTCAAAAAGGAGGCTCATCCGTTAAAATACGACTTCCATACTAAGTGCGAATGATGTGTCCGATAAAGTGCGAGCTACAGTGGCTGGAAGCAGCGAGCCACACAACTCGGGAGCAAGCAAGCGCATAGGCTCAGGCGACGACGATGGCGGCGTATGCGCGGACCCAGCTGCTGCGCGGCGCGAACGCCGTGACCCGCGGCGGCGCGCGCGGCGCCGGGTGGTACCACCGCTCGCTGGCCAAGATGAACGCACCGGAGGCGGCGCCTGCGGCGTACGACTTTGCGGTGCCGGCGCCTGCGCAGCCTCGCCCGCGCGCGTTCCTGGATGTGAGCATCGGCGGCGCGCAAGCGGAGCGTATCGTGGTGGAGCTCGCGCGCGACGTGGTTCCGCGCACGGTGGAGAACTTCACGCGCCTCTGCGGCGAGGGCGTGGCGTCGCTCGGATCGTACAAGAACTCGCACATCCACAACGTGACCAAGGGCACGTACGTGGTCGGCGGCGACTTCGTGCGCGGCGACGGCACGGGCGGCCACGCGGCGCTCGAGCCCGGCCAGCGCTACTTCGACGACGAGAACTTCGCGCTGCAGTTCACGGAGGAGGGTGTGGTCGGCATGGCGAACGCCGGCTCGAACAAGAACGGCTCGCAGTTCTTCATCGCGCTCAAGGCGCTGCCGCACTTGAACGGCCGCAACGTGGCGTTCGGCAAGGTCGTGGAGGGCAAGAGCGTGCTCAAGAGCATCGAGGGCGTGTACAGTGTCAAGGGCAAGCCGCTCACCCCGGTGGAGATCACAGACTGCGGGCTGCTGTAAGCAGCGCGTGTGCGTGCGTGCGAGCGAGCGAGCGCGAGGCAGGAGAGCTGGGGACAGAGAGGCAACGAGGCGGCGAGCGAGTGGGGAGGGAGAGTGTCGGCGGCGACCGCATCGCCGCGTTGCGCGCGGGGTCGAGACGCCCGCCCGCCGCTCGCACCGACGCAGAAGGGGAGGATGCGAGCGCAGACTGGCGACGCAGCAGCAAATAGAGTGTTTCTTCGCCCTCGAAGCCGCCGCGCGTGTGTGGCTGTCGTTCTCCAGAGATCTCCTCTCACGTCACAGCAACTCGATGCCCTCGGCCTCCGCGGTGACCGCCGCACGCACCGCGACAGAATCGCAGGCAAGTGTCATTGCGAGGATCGCAGCAGGTCGCGTAGCGACTCAGGCAACAAGGATGATAGGTGGCACGAAGAGCGCATGCGTGGGGATCGACCGACTGCGGAGAAGACACATCTACTTCAGAATAATGTATGAGCGAACGAACGAAGCGCGCCGCCATCTCTCTCTCTCGGCGCCGCGCGATCGCTACTGCTGCTGCGAGGCGCCAGCTACGACTGCGACTGCTGCTGCGGCTTAGAATTGGCTCTCGGTCACGCCGTGGCCCATCGTGTTCGTGGACGAGAGGCCGCCCGTGATCGTGTTCTGCATCGCGTCGACGTACTCCGTGCCCGACCAGCCCTGGTGCTTAAGCGTCTCGACGCCCTCGTTGCGCTCCGCGCGCTGGATGCCCTCGACGTACGCGAGCATGCCGCGCGTCGCGTAGTCGCGCGCGAAGCGCGTGATGCCGAGCGAGTCGCTGTGGAAGCCCGCGAGCGTGATGAACTGCCAGCAGAAGCCGAGGCGGCCGAGGTCACTCACGAACGTCCGGATCTCGCTGTCCGACATGCCCGCCGCGTCCCAGTTGAACGACGGCGACAGGTTGTACGCCAGCATCTGGTGCGGCACCGCCGACTTCACGCCCTCGGCGAACGTGCGCGCGAGCGGCACGCCCGGCAGCGCGGTCTCCATCCAGATAAGGTCCGCGTACTTGCCGTACGCACGGCCGCGCGCAATGCAGAACTCCACGCCGCCGCGCACGCGGTAGTAGCCCTCCACCGTGCGCGCGCGCTCCCAGCAGAACGTCACGTTCACGCCGAGCTTCTGCGCGAGCGCCTTCATCTCCGGCAGGCTCAGCGAGAGCGCCTGCGCGTTCCACGTCGCGAGCGCGCGCTCCTTGTCCGGGCGGCTCGAGTTCTGGATCGCCGCGCGCACAGCCTCCGGGTACGTCATCGCCTTCGCGCGCTTGTCCCAGGTCGTGTCCGAGCCCTTCTTGCTCGCCTCCGTGAACGTCTCCACGCTCAGATCCGTCGCGCCGAGGATGAACGGGTGGTCGCGGCCGTCGACGTTGTTATCCAGTAGCGTCGCAGCCTCCGCGTCCGTGCGCGCGACGATCACGAGCGGCGACTTGAGAATGTCGGCCTGAAGGCGCGCCGCAATGAGGCGCTGGATGTGCTCCTGCGTCGACACGAGCACCTTGCCGCCCATGTGGCCGCACTTCTTCGTGCCCGGCTTCTGGTCCTCCAGGTGGATGCCGGCGGCGCCGCGCTCGATGAACATCTTCGTGAGCTTCATCACCGCCGTGAGCCCGCCGTGGCCAGTGTCGGCGTCCGCGATGATCGGACGCAGAAAGTCCGTCGGCGGTGTGCGCGCGCGCTCCTCGGCGGTGAGGTTGCGGCGCGCCTCGTACTGCTTGCGGTCGTGGAAGAGCTGCGCGCGGAAGAGCTGGTCGACCTTGTTCGGCACGGTGTCCATGGGGTAGTCGGCGACGTCCGGGCCGGGCTCGTTCGACGTCGAGGCCGTGGACGACGACTGCCAGCCGCTCACGTAGACCGTGCTGAGGTGCTTGGCCATCTGCACGACCTGCACCGTGTCGAGCGCGCCGAACGTGTGGCTCGTCTTGCCCTGCGCCTGGAGCTCGCGCAGCATCTTGTAGAGCTTGACCGACTGCTGCACGCCGACGTTGTAGGGGACGACGGAGCCCTGGAGCTTGGCGACGGCCTCGGCGCCGTACGGGCGCGTGACGTGCTGGAAGCGCTCGTCGCGCAGGAACGCGTCCATGTCCTTGACGCGCTGCGCGAACGCGCTGTCCTCGGCGGCGCCGGAGTGCTCGCTGATGTGCGACGAGAGCTGGGCGATGCGGCGGTTGGCGCTCATGGCTGTGGCTTGGTGGAGGAAGAGGGAGGGAGGGAGGGGGCTTGCTGCTGCTGGAGGAGGTGTGCGCGGCGCGGAGCAAAACGAGAAGTAAGAAGAGGAGGAGCTGAAGGTGCTGCTGCTGCTTTGCCAGGCAGTGCGCAATGGCGCTATTTTTGCGGATTTCCTCGATGTGCGAGCTTGCGATTCGCTGAAATACAGCTCGGAGAGATATGGTTCGCGGAAAAAGTGCGCGCGCTGGAGCGTCGCGGCTCCACGCGGATCCGTCACGAAAATCGTTTGGGTAGTGTACTCGATCAAGTTGATGGTTCGAGCGTGGGAGAGTGAAAGGCAACTTTGCTGGATCGCACGTCGGGTTCTCGACCGCACCATGTGGTTCTTTTTCAGACGTGGTAACGGCTCCTCCTCCCCTCTTGGAACGCGTGTTCGCAGCCTAGCAGCGATACGCAGGTTGGCTGATTCGCCTGCTTGCAGCTCTCAGGCGTCGAGCATATCGAACGCTGCTGCAATACAGAGGTTAACCGCCGCGAAGGCCCGCAGCAAAACGCTGTCCACGGTACTGCTTGTGGTGGACGCTTCAGGATCGCCCGATATTGCGCAAATGCCCGAAATGTGCCCCGCCGAAGTTGAAGCTCTCACTATTGCGAAACACGGGCGGACGTCGACGTACTCCAACGCATGACACGCCGGGCGTGGAGCACTCGTTTGACGTGCCAGCGTCGACGACGACAGCGAGGCACGCACCGCCAGAGGATCATTCGCGGACTTGCTGCCTCGTGCGCGCGCGAGCGCTTTTCGTCTCGGAGCCGCTCTGCCATGCGAGTCGCTTTTGGCGATGATGGCAGCCGCCTTGGTGCTGGCGGGAATCGAACTGGTGCGCGCTCAGCCTCACGGCGGTGGCATTGCGTCTCAGGCGTGCGTCGGCCTCGAGCGCATCCGAACGCCAGGTGTTTGTTTGCATGCGCGCATCTGCACACTAGGAGACCAGAAGCGAATCCGCGCTTACACAGCGCGCAGCGCTCGGAAGCGCAAGGCACTTGGCTCTCCGAGATGAACTCGGCCGCCTCTGCCATGTGCACTCTTGGTTCTCTCGGAATGCAACGCAGTGCTTGCTCCCTCCCTGTACGAGGACTCGTCAATCTCGTGGGGAACTGCTTCCCACACACGCAAGAGTTCTGCTTCGTTCGCGATCGAGCTGCTGCTGCTGCTACTGTTCTCACTCGAGCGATGCAAGTCTCGAGTAACGATGCAGGTCTCGCTCGAGGCTCGAGTTGTCCTCGAGTTCAGTTGACTCTCAAAAGCGAATAAAACGGAAAAAAATGGGGCGTTATTTAGAAAAACGATTTCCGATTTTGGCACCGCATATATATCTTTCCCACCTCCGCTTACTGAGACCCAGTATGCGCGAGACTTTCCCCAATCGTGCGATTGCTGCCGCCAGCGCCGCCGCCACGCTCTCGACGACAAGCTCCTAGTGGCGACGGCGGAGCTGTCCTGGAGAGCAAGCGCAGCGGGCGGACAGGCGACTGACTGCGGCCGTCAGAGCCACATCGCAGCAGCAGCAGCAGCCGCCACGCACGCAGGGCGACGGGAGCGGGTTCTCTCGCCATGTCGTACGCGAACCTCTTCTCGATGGAAGTGCATCGCTTGGCGCTGCGCGACACTGTGAACGAGGGCGGCAGCGAGCAGGACGCCCCCGCCGCAACATCCGCAGCGCCGGCACGAGCGATGGACGCAGACGCTATGGCGAAGGCGCGCGCGACTGGCAGCGGCGGCGGCGCCAGCGAGCAGCTCGAGCTCAGCGACGTGATGCGGCTGGATCCGCTGACGCCGCTCAAGAAACCGGGGGACGGGCCGGCGCCAGCTGCGTCGCAGCGAGTGCTGCTCGTCACGCGCCCGAGCCAGCGGTACGTGCATCTGGAGACCCCTCTGCTTGACTGAGGCGGAGGCTCACGCAGACGCGGCTGCTGTGTGTCTGCTACTGCTCCTGTGAGTACAGAGATATGGAGATCTGGACGCAGCGCGCGGCGAGCAAGATGGTGCGCTCGGCCGGCGGGACGCTCCGTCCGCAGGTCACGAGCGCGCAGAGCCGGCGGTGGGTGCTCGAGTACAAGCCCGTGGTGCACCACTCCGGGTGGCTCATCAAGCGTGGCAACGGCCGCCTGCGCGGCTTCAAGCGGCGGCTCTTCTGCATCATCGACAACGAGCTCGTGTTCCACGACTCGCACAGCGCGGCGGAGGTACGCGGCCGCGTGGACCTCGGCAAGAGGAGCACGGTGCAGAGCCTGCCGCACAGCGGCTTCAAGCTCTCGCAGGGGTCGTTGCAGATGACGCTCTACGCGGTCGACAAGAGCGATCGCGACACGTGGATCAAGAAGCTGCAGGAGCGTAACGTCGAGGTGCTGCCTCCGTGCACCAAGACGACGGCGCGAGTGGGCGAGCAGCAGCGCAGCGCGGGGGACAGCGTGCTCTTCGCCGGCTGGCTGCGCAAGCGCGGGCAGGTCGTGAAGAGCACGAAGCGGCGCTGGTTCGAGCTCACGGGCACGACGCTGGCGTACTTCACGCAACCCCAGGGCGGCACGAAGAAAGGCTCGCTCGACATCCTCGACGCGCAGATCTCGCACATGGACACGCTCAAGTCCGGCGAGCGCCACAGCTTCATGGTGCGCACGGCGAGTCGCCGACTGGTGCTACACGCCGACAGCCAGGAGGAGCGGTCGCTGTGGGTGGCGTCGCTGTCTGCGGCGGCGGAGGGCTCGAACAGCATCTCGGACTCGTTCTCCACGCTCTCGATGTTCTCAGAGACCGAGCGCACGTGCACGTGCGAGAACGCCAGCGGCGACGGCGGAGAGGCGCCGCCTGCGTCGCTCTGTCCGCGGTGCAACCTGTCGTTCATCGCGCCGTCCGAGGACGCGCTGGTCGACGTCACGCGCGAAGTGCAGCTCATCCTCGCGTCGCCGTACTCGCCCGAAGGCAGCACGAGCGGCGCGTTCATCCGGGACAACGTCGGCAAGCTGGTGTCGAACGCCAAGATCCGCCAGTTCATGTCGGGGCTGGCGGACTACATGATCCACACGCGGATGAACGAGCTGCGCCTGCTCGGCGGCCACACGGACGTGACCAACTCGGACGACGACGACGTGAGAGAGAGCTCCGACGTGCCGTTCGACGAAGAAGCCAGCGAGTTCATCGAGCGCATCGTGAGCATCATCCACGACCAGATCGAGGAGCGCATGGTGTACCCGCTCTACAAGGCGATCCACGACAATGTCGTGCAGCAGACGCGCGCAGACGCGAAGCTCATCAAAGGGAAGATCGACGTGCTGCGCACCAAATCGCAGTCGTTCTTCGGGATCGTCCCGGAGAGCCTATCGCCGACGAACTGGGCGAGCGCATCGGCGAAGCTCAAGGACGTCGACAAGTTCAGCCTGCCGTACATGAAGCGCGCGCACTTGCTCGCGGCGTGCAAGGAGATCTACGCGGTGTACCACAGCGAGCATCCGAAGAACGCGCCGATGAGCGCGGACGACTTCATTCCGGCGTTCATCTACGTGCTGATCCAGGCGAACCTGGACGACCCCGTGGCGCTGCGCGAGCTCGTCACGTTCTTCGACTGCGGGAGCTCGCAGGGCGAGATCGCGTACTTCGTCACGTGCCTCGAGATCGCGCTCGAGTACATCCGGTCGCTGCTGACTGCGTGCACGGTGGTGCTCGACACGTCGCGGCAGCTCGGGATCGAGTTCGCGCGGGACCCGGCGAGGGAGGTTGTGGTCGTGAACCGGCTCGTGGCGGGCGGGCAGGCGGACAAGAGCCGCGCTGTGGCGCTCGGCGACGTCGTGGTCGCGGTGAACGGGCTCCCGGTCTACGAGATGGAGCTTGAGGACGTCGTGCGCGTGCTCAAGGGGGTCGAGGGCGACGCGGAGCTCTGCTTCCTGCCGGTCGGCGAGTTCGAGGCGACGTTCGGCTCGGCAGCGAGCCGCAGGGCATCCGAGTGAGCAATTGCTCACGCGAGTACATGTGTGGGGGTGTGGGGTGGGGTGGAGGCGCCGAGTGTCTGTAGGCACTCGGATCACTGGCGAGCGCAGGTGTGGATGTCGACAAGTAGCAAATGCAGATTTTTTCCAACTTGAATTCAGTATACCTTGTCCCGAGTGTAGCCATTCAGTAGAATCGCCCACGCACAAAACATCCGGCTCTTGGAGAGCCGGGTGGTGCAGCCATCTGCTCGCTCGCTCGCTCACTCGCCTCTGCAGATCGTGAGGACGGAGGCTTGGCGGGTGCTGTAGCGCGCTCTTCCGCGCGTGCATCTGGGCTCATGGTGCGGGCGAGAGCGGCTGTCGAGAGAGTTCGCGTTCGAGAGAGAGAGAGAGCGCATGCGCCTGAGAGTCGGCGCGCGCCGCCAGTGAGAGGCAGAGGACGCAGCTGCAAGCACGCAGGAGCGACCGCGCCACGGCCGCCCGCCCATTGTTGAACCCGCACGCGAAGCCGCAGGCGCCATGGCCGCCACCACTGACGAGAGCTTCCAGCGCGCCAAGAGCTTCTGGCAGACGCGCGACGCGCGCTCGCGCAGCCACGAGCTCATCGCGCTGGAGCCGGCGAAGCGCCGCGTGAGCAACGGCGACCTCGCGCTCCCGCTCGCCAAGGCACCGGAGGCCGCCAAGAGCTTCGCCAAGCGCATCGCGCCGTTCTCGAACGCGAGCGCGGCGCAATCCGCGGTGCCGCCGGCGTTCACCGCCTCGACGACTGCGAGTAAACCCGCGTCGGAACCGGTTCCGGCTACTGCGACGGACTTCCGACCGTCGATCGTGCCAGCGGGGCCGGCGGGGAGCCTCCACTCGCCCACGACGCCGATGACACCAGCGCCGGACCACTCGATGCCGCCGACGCCGCTGCCGAGCGTCGAGCCGGCGGTGAAGGCGGCTCTTACTGCGAGCGCCGGCGCCACCGCGGCTCCTCCGGCGCCAACAACGGCCGCCAGCAGCGCCGCGACAGTCGTGAACAGCGTGCTGAAGACGCTCGCGGACGCGAAGTCGTCGTCCGCCGCGCTGCCGAGTCTGCCGGTGCAGCTGCCCGACATGAGCAGCTGGAAGGAGAAGATGAAGAGCTACAGCAGCAGCAAGTCGAAGGCGACGGGGTCGTCGATGCGCACGCTCTCGTTCGCCAGCCTCTCGTCGTCGTGGAAGAGCATGGGCGAGAGCAGCGCGTCGCCGGAGAAAGGAGCGAGCCCGAACGCCCGCGGGAGCGCCAAGCTGAACGTCCACAACCCGAGCAGCGGTCGCGCGAAGGCGCCAGGCAGCGCGCTCACGACCGGCAGTCCGTACGGGGAGCTCATCGTGGCGGAGGTCTTGGCGGCGAAGGACCTCTCGGTCGGTGACTTCATCCAGGGCGAGAGCGACCCGTTCGTGCGCGTGCGCTTCGGCGACAAGGAGAAGAGCTCCACGGTGGCGAGCGCCACGGTGAACCCCGTGTACAACGAGCGCTTCGTGTTCTGGGTGCCGTCGTCGCCCGCGATCGACCACCACGTCGTGAGCGTCACGGTCATGAACAAGAACAAGGTGATATCGGACGAACACCTCGGCGAGGTGCACCTCTCGCTCGCGATCCCCGTGAACGAGTCGTTTGACGAGTGGTACCCGCTGGTGCGCGAGGACGGCTCGAAGAAGGGGTCCGTGCGCGTCGGCGTGCGCCGCATGGTGCTCACGTCGCCGTCGCTGCTGCTCGCGGCGCAGTCCATGGCTGCGCAGGAGCGTAGCCTGAGCGACGCCGACCTGCGCGCGCACGGCGCGACGATCCCGGAGCTCTGGTACGGCTTCGCCGAGGCGCAGGCACCCGCGGCGGCGGACGACGCGCGGCCCCGGCAGACGGAGCTGCTCGCGAGCAAGCTCAACCACTTCAGCCGGCGCTTCATCGGCATCGAGCTCGCGTCGAGCGGAGACGCCAGCAGCTCGCGGCGAGACGTCTTCTAGCTGCAGCCTCGCACTCCTATTTACTGTATGGGCAATCGCCTACGTGAGCATGTGTGTGTACGTTCCTCCTCCGCGTTCTCGTGTCGCCGCCGCCGCTGTCCTCGGCTCAGAAGAGCGCTGGCGACGTCGCCGCGTGCGTCCGGAGCAGCTCGGCGTCCGCGTCGACCATCTCGGCCACGAGCTCCTGGAAGCGCACGCGCGGCTCCCACTGCAGCAGGCGCTTGGCCTTGCTGGCGTCCCCGACGAGCAGGTCCACCTCCGTCGGCCGGTAGTACGCCGGGTCGACGCGCACGACGACGCGGTCCGCGGCGCTCGCGTCCACGCCGAGCTCCTCGGCGCTGCCGCGCTCGCCCGTCCACCTCACCTTGATGCCCACGTGCGCGAACGCGAGCTCGACGAACTCGCGCACACTGTGGCACTCGCCCGTGGCCACGACGAAGTCCTCGGGCGTCGCCTGCTGCAGCATGCGCCACATGCACTCGACGTAGTCGCGCGCGTGGCCCCAGTCGCGGCGCGCATCGAGGTTCCCGACGTACAGACACTGCTCCACGCCCGCGCGGATGCGCACGACAGCGCGCGAGATCTTGCGCGTGACGAACGTTGGGCCGCGCCGCGGGCTCTCGTGGTTGAACAGGATGCCGTTCACCGCGAACATGCCGTACGCCTCGCGGTGGTTTACGACGCTCCAGTGCGCGAACTGCTTGGCGACGCCGTAGGGCGAGCGCGGGTAGAACGGCGTGCGCTCGTCCTGCGGCGTCTGCTGTGCCTTGCCGTAGAGCTCGCTCGTGGACGCCTGGTAGAAGCGCGTGGTGCGCTCGAGCCCGCAGTTGCGCAGGCAGTTGAGCAGCCGCAGCGTGCCGAGCGCGTCCACGTCCGCCGTGTACTCGGACATCTCGAACGAGACCTTGACGTGCGACATGGCGCCGAGGTTGTACACCTCGTGCGGCCGCACGCGCGCGACGATCTGGCAGAGCGCCGAGGCGTCCGTGAGGTCGCCGTAGTGCAGGAAGAGCCGCACGTCGCTGCCGTGCGGGTCGCGGTACAGGTGTTCGATGCGCGCCGTGTTGAACGCCGACGAGCGCCGGATCACGCCGTGCACCACGTAGCCCTTGGCGAGCAGCAGCTCGGTCAGGTACGACCCGTCCTGGCCCGTGATGCCCGTGATAAGCGCCACGCGCGGCGGGGTTGACGGTGCTGCTTTCTCGACTGTTGGTGCTACATCGTTGTTGTTGCTGTTGCTGTTGCTGTTGCTGCTCGCGTTGCTGTTGTCGCTGCTCGCGCTTCTCGTGCTGCTGCTGGCGGTGGTCGTGGCAGCAGCGGCGGAGAGCGTCATGGACGCCAGCGCGCGAATCCGGATCTGCTGGTCGCGGGCGTGCGCATTTTAGCACATATCCTTCCACCAAAGTGTGCGATACTAGATTTTATCACTATTGGTCATCAAAATGAAGCATATAAACGCCGAGTCATTTTGGATTCATATCCTGGCGTCGACTGGGTGCTCACTGTTCCACGAGCAGCGGCTCGAGCGCCGCGAGTACCTCAGCCGCCGACGCGCGCGGCTGCTCCAGCACCATCGCGTGCGACGCGTTCGGCATCGGCTCGCCCACCGCGTAGATGTGCGGCAGCGCAGCCGCCATCTTGACAAAGTAGGGGCGAGCGAAGAGCCTCGATCGGCTTCCGCCCAGCAGGCGGATGGCACACTGCGCGCGAGAGAGCTCGTCCTCGGCCAGGAGCAGCGGCGTGCCGCAGTAGAGCGATGCCTCGACGTGCGGGTGGCACGCGAGCACGGTCGAGCCGTCCGCCGCCGTCGCGAGCGCGCCGTTGAGGTACGCGGCGAGCGACTCGCGGTCGAACGCCGCGAAGTTGCGGAAGCCCTCGAAGTGGCGGACGGCGTCCTCGCGCGTCGGCCATTGGCTCTCGCGCTTGAGCGAGATAGAGACGAGGAAGTCGACGGACGCGCTCGCGACGGCGTTCACGACACCGTAGATCGGCTCGAAGAGGATGAGTCCGTCGAACGTCCCCGGGTGGCTCACCTCGATCTTCCAGAGCGATGCGGCTCCCATCGAGTGCCCCACACCGATGAGCTTGGAGTGCGGTAGCTTGCTCTCCTCCTCCTTGCGGCGCAGCGCCTGCACTTGAGCCAGCACCGCGGCGGGTCCCCACTCCATCCACGCGTTACCCGTGTGCTCCACGCGCGGCGACGTCGGGTTCTCGAGCAGCAGCTTGGGTGTCACAGACTCGTCGCGGTTCGCACCGTGCAGCGGGAAGTCGAAGGTCACGAACTCCGTCGCGACATCCGCCTGCTGCTGCTGCTTGAGCAGCGGCGACGCCTGCAGCTCGCGGATGATCGGGTCCCAGATCTGCTTGCAGAAGCCGCCACCGTGTGCGAACAGCAGCGTCAGATTCGGCGCCGGGGTGGCAGGCGCGTGCTCCGGGTTCTGGCTCATGGGACGGAAGCGGTCGGCTGAGCTGCTGGAGGCGAGTTGAGGAATGAGATTCCTTGCACGCGCGCACGCACCTGCTCGGGGTTCGTTCGAAGGACGCGAGCCACTCGCTGCCTGCCGCTGCAAGCCGTTCTCCATACTCAGCGCCGTCATGAGGTTCGAGTTCTACAGAGCTCTTCTCCAGCGTTCTCGTCAACATGCCTCTCGATGATGGTCGATCGAGCTTGAAGTTCGCTTGGGGTACTTACCTCCACGGCGGGTCCGACCATCTGGACCTGACGGCGAATGCCACTCATCATTCCCAGCAGCTCATCGACGTCACTCGGCAAGATGACAGCAGCGGCGGCGCCGACGTTCCTGTTCGCGCACGGCGGCGGCTTCTGCCGCCAGGTGTGGGACCCGATCATCCGCCACCTGCAGTGCAAGAGCCCGGAACTCGCGCGCGCCGGCAGGTTCGTCACCTTCGACTTTCCGCTGCACGGCGCCAAGCGCGACAACTCGGTGCAGCCGCACGTGTTCTACGAGGCGCCAGAGTCGCCGCGCGTGGTGCACACAGGCAACGCGTGGCTCGCGATCGGCGCACAGGAGGCCACGGAACAGGCACTGCGGCTGCGACGCGAGAACAAGGGCGGGCCGCTCATCGGCGTGGGCCACTCCATGGGAGCGGTCTCGCTCTGGCTCACCGAGGTCCGCCACCCCGGCACCTTCGACCAGCTTGTGCTCTTCGAGCCCGTGTACGCGCTCGCGAAGCTAGCCGATTCGACGGCGTCCGACTTCCTCGTCTCCCTCACGCTCCAGCGCGAGTCCGAGTGGCCGACACGCGAGGACGCCGTCCGCCATTTCTCCACGCTGCGCAACTTCGCGGCGTGGGACCGCGAGTCGCTCGCGGCGTACCTCGAAGGCGCGCTCGTGCAGGAAGAGGAGGCGGGCGAGAACGGCGAGAGCAAGATCGTGCTCGCGTGCCACCCACACATTGAAGCCTCAATGTACTGCGGCACTCCGATGTTCATGTCGGACGAGCAAATCGCGCGGCCCAAAGCCCGCATCAACCTCAACGGCGGCGCGCGCTCGAAGCTCTTCTCCAAGCCGTTCTTCGAGCAGATGGCTGCGAGGCTGCCGGAGATCTACTCGATCGGCGAGCTTGTCCCGAACGGCTCGCACGCGATGGTGATGGAAGCGCCGGCTGTCATCGCCGACCGGATCCTATCGGCGATGCAGACGCACCCAACACTGCCAGCAGTGCACAAGTACCTCGCCTCTCACCTTTGAGCGCCGCACAGTGCGGCAGCGAGCGATGCGAGGAATGCGATCTGTTTAATCACCCTTGCTCGTACACACTCCGTGTCATGAAAACCCGCCGCATCCCATTGACGTGTGCTCTACTACGCTTGCCCTGTAGGGCTCTACACCAGCTATCACAGTCTCGAGCTGCTGATAGCGGCAGCAGCAGCCGCGTATACCGGGAGCCCCGCCAGGTCGTCGAGGATCTCTTGCGCCGCGAGCTCCGGGTTCTCCATCACCATCACATGCGAGCACTTGGGCATCGCGGGGTGGATCTTGTAGATGTGTGGCGACCGCTCCTTCATGACTTCGAAGTGGCTCGTAGCGTAGAATGGCGAGCGCTCGCCGCCGTGGAAGCTCACGCGGCACTGCGGCAACGCGGCCTCCTCGGGGGAGAACCAACCGGCAAAGTTGCAGAACGACGCCGCCTCGATGTGCGGGTGGCATGCCAGCACCACCGAGCCGTCCTGCTCGTCCACGAGCGCGCCTTTCAGGTACGCCTCGAGTGCTTCGTGGTCCCATGACGCGAAGTTCTTGAAGCTCTTGAAGTGCTCGAGTGCAGCTTCGCGCGACGCCCACTGCGCCTCGCGCCGCAGCGTCGCGGTGACGAGGATGTCGACCATGCGGCTCGTGACGTCGGATACGAGGCCGTACATGGGTTCGAAGAGGATGAGCCCGTCGAAGGTGCCAGGGTGCTTGATCTCGGTGAGCCAGAGCGCGATGGCTCCCATCGAGTGCCCGACGCCGATCAGCGGCGCCGTGCGCTCTCGCTTCAGCTCGCGCACGACATTATCGACCTCCTGCGCCGCGGTCGCGACCCAGGCGCTCACGGGGTGCGACACCCGCGGCGACTGTGGGCCAGCGAAGAACACGCGGGGTGCCACCGAGTTGTCGCGCTTCGTGCCGTGGTACGGGAAGTCGAAGCTGCGAGCATCCGACGGCGCGTGCTGCACCAACGGGGACGCCAGCACGCGGCGGATGATCGGGTCCCACGCCTCCTTGCAAAGTCCGGCGCCGTGCGCGAAGAGCAGCGTGGGGCGAGCAGCGGCGGCGGCGGAAGTGGCCATCCTTGGAGGCCTCGCGAAGTCTCGGTGGCGAATTTCAAATTGAGGTTGCCTTTTGCACGTTTGACACGACAAAAACCACAGCGACAACCATCATCATTGACGCTGTTTGTGGACTCAAAAATGTTGATGGCACAATGATTAGATATCAAAACACGATCCAAATATATAACTCACTGACGGAGTTATATATTTTGAGATGCTTTTGTGTTATAAATATTAAGGGTGTTTTTAGCCTCAGCGTGGAGAGTTTTTGAAATTCGACCCAGTCCGTCGTTCCAAGCCAGACATCTGCCCTCAGACATCGATAACTCCACCAGTATGTGGAGTTGTTGAAATTCGACTCGGTCCCTCCTTCACATCCTGTCACCTGAGAGATCGCATTGGAATACCACAGTACTGCTGTTGTGTACAGAGTGAGTGAGAGAGAGTGAGATGGAAGGTTAAGCAGGTAAAGAAGAGTGGAAGAGGGAAATTTCACGAGACAATAACAGGGATTAGTTCAAGGCAACACCTTCAAGATCAGTTGATAAGAGTTGACAATTCCAAGACAAGGAAGTTTAATAGAGCTGACTATTCACTTGTCACTTTGATAAGTGTACAGTTTGGATAGTAGTATTGATAATAACATGTCTCCTGGTATAATTGTGATCATCATGATCACAACACTATTTTACAGCGGACAACTCAGTTCTTTTGATTTACTTCTTGTGTGGATTGCGCATGCCAATTGCGAATCAAATCGAGGACATACGTGTGACCCACAAACGAATGCATTGTCTAGCTCGCAGTGTGCTTCAAGCGCCTCACTCGAGGGTGGTTGGAAGACATCCTGAAAGCGATTGATAACATTCGCGAAATAACTTCCCATGATGTATGGAATCTAAAATCATTACGAAAGCGCCAATTGATAAAATTTATGATGGGGCGTTTGCAAAAGAAAATACCACTTTGATTCTACTATGATTTGAGAATCAGGTTCAAGCAGTTCTTGTTTTGAACTCACCTGATATACCTGATCTGGACACCTTTTCACGAACTACAAGTTTCCTATCGAATGAACCAATATGAGTACTCAATTTATGTAATTGAGGGTAATATGTGAATATTCCTGAAAATAATGGTTCCTTTGGAATGCAGTTTAATGCAGTTCAGAGTAACTTTATCAATATGCAGAGTAATGGTCAAATTCGATGTAATCCGTCGTTCACTGCTGAAGACCTTGAGATCACAGCGTAGTACCACACAAAATTGTTGGGTTCCGATAGAGAGAGAGATGAACGGGATGTAGTGACAAAGCAAAACTTGTCAGTGGTTAAAAATCTTGAAATGGTGGTAACCATTTTATGGAGTAATTAAATATACTGTTAATAACTATTCCTAAAACTTGACAAACGAAAATGTACAGTTTCCGGTGCACACCAAATTGATAGCAACACGTCTCGTGGATTAATAACATCGCGTCTACTGTTTCGTGCACTTTGACTTCGGTGTCGTTGTTGTGAGCAGCAGATCGATGTGGACCGACAAGCACCGCGTGGCGCGCGACCGGCGCCACCACCCCCACTCCGGCGGAGGCGGCAGCAGCAGCCCCTGGCGACTTGTACTCGGTGCCATCGCGCTTCTCTACCTGCTCTTCCTCGTGCGCGTGAGTCTCTGGTCAGATCCGGCGCCGCAAGCGAATGCTATTGGCGGCGGCGGAGGCGTGCGTGCGAAAGCGGCGGTGGTTGTGCGCGACCTGCAGAATGGCGGAGTGGTGCCAGTGGCGACTACGTCGCCGCCGGTCCCCAAGCTGCGCGCGGCGCCGGAGCTGCCGATCCCCGCGGTGACAGAGACGCCACCACCGCCGCCAGCTGCGACGACCTCCTCCCCGACACCAGCGCCAGTCGCAGTGGAGAGAGCGACGCAGGAAGCCGCGCGCCAGGCACCGACCCTGGAGGCGAAGGCGAGCATCCAGCCTGGCGCTGTCGACGCGCTCGCCCCCACGGAGCCGGCGAAGCTCACGCACGCCGTCGAGGAGGAGAAGGCGGCGCACGACCACGAAGCCGAGGACGACGGCGCGGACCACGAGGCGCCGATCCACCTCGCGGTGGCAACTACCCAACCCCCGACGGCGGCAGGCAACCAGCTCGCGCCGACGCCCACCGGTCCGACGTTCGCGAGCCGCCACGATATCATCTCGGGCTACGAGCAGACGAAGGAGTACCTGCAGAACTACAAGCGCGACCCGGCCGCCCCCGAGAGCGAGGGGCTCTTCCTCTTCTTCACGTGCAGCGACGACGACGGCAACGAGCACGACTGGTCCACGATCTGCACGGAGGCGCGCAAGAAGGTGTACGAGGTGTTCGCCAAGTCCCCCGCGGGCAACCGGCTGCTGACGATCCGCGCGGGCTCGGAGGAGTTCTGGGAGTACCGCAACGACTTCTCGAACGATCGCGACCTGCGCGTCAAGTCCGTGCCGTGCGTGATGAAGTGGGAGGGGCGACGCGGGGAGACGTGGGGCATGATGATCGGCGCCTCGCTGCTCTACGAGCCCTTCCTGCGGTACCTCTTCAAGAACGTCGACAAGCCCGACCAGTACATCAAGCCGGACGCCGTGCACAAGAAGCACATCATCACGCTCTCGAGCCGCGCCGAGTACGACACGTACATGAGCGCGTACCGGCGCGAGGCGGCGCGCGCGCCGCTCTACCTGCTCTTCGTGTCGGGCCGCATCGAGGACAACAACCGGCCATGGTGTCCGTACTGCCGCTTCTCGGAGATCCCGGCCGAGTACTCGTTCTACGCGTTCGCGCCGGCCGGCGCGCGCCTCGTGCGGATAGAGGTGACCAAGACGTACAAGGAGTGGAAGCAGCCGAACGAGTTCAACACGGACCCGGTGCTGTCGCTGCGCGGCGTGCCGGCGCTCTTCCGCATCCTGCCGGCGGCGAACGCGGACGACGTGACGTACCAGCGCGTGATCGAGCGCTTCGACCTCTTGGAGACGTGGCGCGGCATCTACGAAGGCACCTTGTAGGCTCGAGATGTGTGCAAGTGTGCTCCTGTGGTTGAAGAGGGTTCCCTCGATTTTAGCACTATCTGCAGTCACCTCCAGTCATTTTGTCCGATCTGACAAGAAGAGGAGGCGACGATGCATCGCCGCGTGCTCGTGCGCGCGCTGCGGCTGCGGCCAGCGGCGCCTCTTGCCGGACCTGCCGTCGCCGCTGCTACTGCTGCACTCGCGCCGCATGCGCGGGCCTTCGAGCTGCAGACGCGCTTCCTGGCACAGCGCCGCGACCAGCAGAGTCAGCACCAGGAGCGCAAACATCGAGCACCGCAGGCTCCGACACCAGCGCCAGCGACGCGACCCATAGCGCCGCCAGGCGACTGGAAAGCGTCCCTGGCCGCACTCGAGCGCCAGCTGAGCGCCAGTACGACGCCCACCGCCGTGCTGGAAGCTGTAGCGCTGTGCGCGCAGAACGGACGCCACCGCGAGGCGCAGGAGATCGTGCGGCGCGCGCAGCAGCTCGGCATCGCGGTGCCGTTGCGCGCGCACGCGCTGCTTCTCTCCATCGTCGCCAGCAAACGCGGCGCCGACCGTGCGCTCGACATGCTCGCGGAGCTGCACCGCGAGCGCGGCGCGGAGGTCGGCGTCGAGATGTACGACCCGCTGCTCTCGGTGCTCAAGGCGCAGGGCGACTGGCGCGCCGTACACCGCGCGATCCAGCAGATGCACGCGCTCCAGCTGCAGCCACCGCTACGCGCGTTCCGGGTGCTCATGCTCGCGGCCGCCAAGGCGCGCCAGCGAGACACGGTGCTGGCCACGACCGCGTTCGTCGAGAAGCAGTTCGGCGACGTGCGGCGCGACGTCGTGACGCTCACGGCGATTTGCCAGGCGCTCGTCGCGGTGGGCGAGGCGAAGCGCGTGCTTGAGATCTACCACGCGAGCGACCGCGCGTGGCTGCTGGCGCACGGCAACACGATGCTCTTCAACAATTTCCTGGTCGCGGCGGTGAAGCACGACCGCGTGCTCGATCGCGCGCTGACGATCTTCGCGCAGATGCAGCAATCGGAGAGCGGCCATCCGGACGACTTCGCATACACGACATGCATGCTCGAGTTCGAGAAGCGCGGCGAGTGGGACCGCGCGCTCGCGCTCTTCAACGACATGCAGGAGGTCGACGCGCGCCGAACTGCCGACTCGAAGCCCGTGGTGAGCGCGCTCACGTGCGCAGTCGTGATCCGAGCGCTGCACCGTGGCGGCGGCGGCGATGGCGAGGTGGACGCAGAAGACAGCAGTCGGCAGGCGGCGACTCGCAGCCGGTCCATCAAGCGGGACCTCAGCATCGTGCTGAAGAAGCTCGCGCAGGTGGACGTCGCGAACGTCGGCCACGCGTCGACGCTCGTCGACACGCTGGACGAGTTCCGGCTGTACACGGCGGCGCGCCAGGTGTTCGCGCGCATGATGCGCGAGCGCGTGATCGAGGAGGACGCGTGGCTGCGCCAGGACGGCTACGAGGTCGACCTGCACACGTTCTCGCTCGGCGTGGCCAAGTGCGCGACCGTGCACGCGTTCGAGGAGTTCAAGCGGCGCCACGAGCACCACCTCCAGACGAGCAACGACCAGGCGCAGGACCTGCGCATCGTCACGGGCGTCGGGCGACACAGCAAGGAGTACATGCGGCCCCGGATCCGCGAGGAGGTGACGCGCATGTTCGCGCAGGCGTTCCGCCCGCCGCTCTGGCCGGCGACCCACCCGACGAATCCGGGCGTGCTCGTCGTGCGCGGCAAGACGCTGCGCAGCTGGGTGCGCAAAGACGGCGTCGTGCGCTACTTCTGAGGATCGAGGGCGACAGCGCCACGTACGTACGCTTCTCGTTCACATCTGTGTACAGCACACGCAAAATCATCGATGAGGGTCTCTCTCTCTCTCTCTCTCTCTCTCTCTCTCTCTCTCT
>JAASFS010000263.1:0-24113 GCA_023333865.1 Globisporangium perplexum | reverse complement strand
CTGGCGGCGATCCGGACGACACCATCAGCGGCGACTCGAACCAGTCGGTGGAAGTCGTCGAGCTGAAGGCAGAGACGCCAGAGAAGCGCGAGAGCGAGTGGGAACTGGTGTGAGCCGTCGGCGGACGACCCGGGAGCTCGACATTGATGTATCGATACTTTTCAGAGCACACATATTCGTACTTAGTCGAAGTTCATTTCACATTGTGACCAGCAAAGCAGCAAGCAATATCACCATCAGCACCGCCGCCGCCGCCGCCATGATCAAGGGCGTGTTCTATAGCGAGTTCGACAACGACGCCGGCCCGCAGATCGTCTTCCAGGCGCCGCCCACGTGCGCGCGAGCTCCCTCCTTTTCGCCACTACCGCGAACGCGCTCTCTGACGCCCGCGTTCCCCGTAGGCTGCTGAGCAATGAGACGTTCGACAGCGTCTCCGGCTACATCATCATCGACAAGGCGCTCTGCGGCAAGATCATCACGGGTGTGTGTTCGCCAGTGCGAGTGGGTCGCCAAGGGGAATTGGGGAATCGTGTGTATGTGTGTGTGGACTGACGCCGCCGCGTCGACCGACCGACCGACAGTGTGCGTGCAGCAGAAGAAGATCGTCGGGTACCCCGTGTGCATCGAGGACGACAAGTACCATCGCAACGCGCTGCTCTTCAACATCGGTGGGTGGTATTATTGAGAGGTTCATACTGCAAGCGCTGACGGCGGCTGCGCAGGCTTCGTGTTTGACGAGCACGTGGACACGTCGCCGTACCGGCCGATCCTGCGGAAGCTCGGCGCGCTCATGGAGAGCATGGAGAAGGAGAGCGGGTTCCTGTCGCGCGGCGAGAGCAAAGCGCTGCTCGCGCACATCCTGCCGCAGATCCTCGCGGACTTGCTGCTCAGCGGCGAGTGCACGATCCCGGTCAACGCGGCCAACATCATCAACCTCAAGCTCTTCCCCAAGCTGCACGACCCAGCGCCTGTGTTCGACTATCAGGTGCCCGTGGCGATCCGCGACCTGCGCCTGCTGCTCGAGAACAGCGGTACGACTCTGCCAACCTGTTTGTTGCTGCAGCCAACCGATGAGTGGCAGGCGCATGGCTGACACCGTCGTCATCCTTCCTTCCTAGCCGAGTGGGACCTCGCGCTGCAGCAGATCGTGCCGTTCATCGACGGCGTCAAGTACGTCAAGCGCATCAGCCTCGAAGCCGACGTGGAGATCGCGATCGTGAAGAAGTGCGTGCGGCAGCTGCTCTACTACGGCTGCGTGACGATGATCGACATCTTCCTGCACTCGAACATCTACGCGGTCACGCCGCGCATCGCGCTCATTGCGACCGACCCCAAGCTCCAGGCCGAGTGCGCCGTGTACATCACCAAGTCGGGCAAGGCACCGCCGCCATTTGCCAAGATCTTCGCGCTCTACTGCTCTATGCAGCCGAGCCTGCGCATGAGCGACTTCTGCGTCGTGTACGCCGAGTCGCTCGCGAGCATCGACGTGCGGCGCTTCACGACGTTCGGGCTCATCCACTCGTTCCTGCGCCGCGTGCACCGGTACCCGGTCCACCTCGACCGGGGCGGCGCGCACGCGCACCAGCAATCGACGGCGCAGCAGCAGCGGCAGTTCGCGCTCTCGTCGTCGCCGTCGCCCGCAAGCATGTCACCCGGCACGGCGCCGAACCCGCTCAAGCGCTCGTCGAAAGCCGCGGCCGCGAAGGCGAACCAGCTCGACAAGGACGTGCTCCGACTCATGGACGGCGCGCACCAGACCGACGAGATCTGCAGCGCGCTCATGGTGCGCTTCACGGACATCGAGGCGCTCGTGCAGAAGTCGCCCAACTGCTTCGTCGTGCACAAATGACGCGCGCGCTGTCGACAGACACACATATTTATCGTCACGAGCCCTCCCCTCGCGGCGCGAGCGGCGCTACCGCGGTGCGGTCGCTCGCCTGCCTGCCAGCCTACCTACTCGAGCCAGAAGCCCGAGATCTCCATGTTGATCACGAGCGTGAGGTAGTTCATGAGCTCCTCCATCGTGTGGTAGAGTGGCAGGTCGATGCGGTTGAAGCACGTGTGGCCTTTGGGCATGAGCCCCGTCGGCGGCGGCCCGCGCTGCACGAACTGGATTGTGAACCGCCGCACGCGGCCGTCACTGCTCATGAGCGCCTTGAAGCCCTGCACCGGCACGCGTGACGTGCCCGTGGCGAACTGCAGCAGCCGCGCGCGCTCCTCCGCCGTGAACGCCGCGAGGATCTCCCAGAACCACTCGAGCACGCGGTGCTCCGCGGGCGTCGGCTTCTCGAGCTTGATCCACCGCACCTCGCTGTGCGCATACCAGTCGCTCACGTCGATGTCCGGGATACCCGAGAGCAGCAGGTCGAACTCCTGGTAGTCGAACACCGACAGGAGGTACGGCGGGATGACATCGTAGAAGCCCTTGAGCAGCGCGCCGAGCTGGTCCGAGATGCTCTTGAACATGTAGTGCTTGAGCATGAGCTCGAGGTACTGCTTCTTGTTGGCGTCCGTCACGTCGACGTTGCTGCCGCCCGGCACAAGCTCCTCCGTCGCCGACTTGCCCTCCGACGTGATCACCTGCACTGTGAAGTCGATGTTCAGCAGCTCGGCGTGGTCGTTCTTCTTCATCCACATCGCGTTCTTGTACAGGTCCTCGTCGAGGAACTCGAGGTCCGAGAACGAGATCGGCACGCTCAAGATGTGCTTGATCAGCGGCAGCGCGAGTGACATCTTCATGTTGTAGCCCTCGATCAGCGCCTTCGCGAGTAGGCGGCCGACAAACTCGAAGTACTGCAGGTGGTCCTTCACCTTGGACGCCGACGCCGGGTTGATCCAGTACCCCATGTTCTCGCCCTTCGTCGAGATGAAGAGCCCGAAGTCGTCGTTAAACAGCGACTCGCTCAGCTTCTCGTACCACTCGCGGATCAGGCCACCGGCGTCCAGCCCCGGCTCGTTCTCGAAGTAGATGCGCAGGCGCTCCCAGAAGCGGCTCGGCGGACACTTGAGCATCTGCTCCATCGAGTCACTCACCATGTGCTCTCGGCGCACGACTGCCACGCAAGCAACAGCGTTGGTCAGTACAGCGGACGAGTGACAACCGACCTCACGACGAACGGACGGACGCACCGAACTGGATGTGGCCCTCCTCGTAGTTACGCCAGCGCTTCTGCACCTCGCCCAGGAACCACTTGTTCTTGTCGTGGAACGTCAGCGCCGCGATCTCCTCCAAGTCGTCGTCGCACTGGATCTGGCGCGTCGCGTCCCCGTCCGGCACCTCGATCGTGCCGGCCGGTGCCCACTCGACGCCGCCGGCGCCGTCGTCGTGGCGCACGTAGCCCGTGGACACGGCCGTGTCGTTCACGAGGCGGCGGTCGTTCTCCTGCTCGAGCCGCTCGGCGTGCTCCTCGTCGTCCTCCTTGAGCGTGCGCATGCTCGACATCGGGTTGAACGGGTTCTGGTATGGGTTGTTGACCATCGTCGGGCGTTCCTCCGCCTCCTCGAGGCGCTTGAGCGCCGTGGCGCGCAGCGGCTGGAAGGACGGGCGCGGGAAGTGACCGCTCGCCGACAGCAGCGTGTTGCCGCCGCCGCCCGAGTGGCCGCTCTCGTCGCCGAAGTCGCGCAGCGCGAGCGCGATGTGGCGGTTGTGCTCCGAGAGCGAGTCCGACGACGACGAGCGGCTGCGCGTGCCGAGGCTCTCGCGCAGCGACTTGGGCGTGTGCAGCTCGTTGTAGCTCGCCTCCGTGTGCTGTGCGTCGATGCGCACCCAGTGCATCTTGCCGTCCACGCCGCGCTTGCGCTTCCAGAGGTGGCGCCGCACCGCCGCCTTCTGCCGCGCCGTCAGGTCCATCTGCTTGAGGCGCCGCACGTGGAACGACCGCACGCGCGACTGCTGGTTCAGCATCGACGAGTTCAGGCGCTCGAGGTCCTTGCGCTGGAAGCCCGAGGCGCGCACGAGCGACGGGCTGTTGTTCATCACTAAACACCGCAGAGAGAGAGAGAGAGAGAGAGCGTGCGCGTCACGACCCTCAACTGGATCCCCCAAGAGACGCAACGACCCGCGAACGTACTCATGGGTGTGCCGCACATGATGCACGTCGTCCGCGTCGGGTGGTTGTCGTGGAAGCAGATGGAGCACGGCCACTCCTCCTCCCCGCGCTCCACGAAGCTGGGCGTGTGTACAGTAACCGAGCGAGTCAGCGTGGGTGTCGTCGGCGCCGCCTCTGCGGTACGGCGCGTCGCCTGCCTTACCTGTCGACGAGGTCCTGGCGCATCATGTTGTTGTTGACGTTGTCGCGCGCCAGGAAGCGCTCGATCTTGCGCGCGTAGTTCCAGTAGTAGAAGATGGAGCCGACGAGCACCAGGAGCGCCAAGCCCAGGAACACGTACACGAGCGCCGCGACGGTTGGGCTCAGCTCCTGCCCGAAGAGCGTCGTCATGGTCGCCGCCGCCGCCCGCCTGCCGCGCTTTGACGCTTCCTCGCTCGCGCTACGGGCGAAAAGTGGGCGAGTGCGCGAATGAGCTGGCTTGCGCGAGGTGGGAGGACGCTTCGCGCCACAATCAGATTCCATCAGCATACCACTCGCGAGTCTAAAGTAGACACTTGTTTCGGAGACTAGAACCCAACTGCACCGTTTTTGTAAAATCTGAACCGAACTTTTGGAAAACAATAGACTCGGAATTGTGCTCGTCGACTGTGGTGTTCCGACACACGAAGCGAGCGAGCTACAGACGAGTTGCTGCTGCGCGCCGATAGAGAGCGCTCCCGTGAATGTGCTCCTGTCGTCATGTGCTCCTGCCTTCATACATGTATACTCCTATCTCTGCGTGTGATAGTAAGTAGCGTTTGTGCGAGCTGTGTAGCTCTTCGCCACGAGGCTCGTCTCCGAATCTCTTCCGAGTGTGGTACACGGTACTGTCTTTTCGCTCCACTGTGCCTCCTCTTCAAAGTACGATTTGACTATTTGCCTATTGTAACCTAGGCAGAGTCGAATCGAGGACCTGTGTGCTTTAACTCTTTTTTGGCTTCGCCTCTCATCATTCGTGTCCAGCCGAAACAACAACGCAGCGAGAATGCCGGCGCCATGCCTCCAACGACGCTCTCGCTCTCGCTCTCGCTCGCTACCTCTTGGCGTCGTCTCCGCGTTGACAGCGAGACAGACGCAAGCCCTCAGGTGATCGATCGAGAGGGCGATCGAACCGTTCGCCCCCTTACCACATCGCGAAAAACGAGGCGAGCCAGTGTGCCGCGGCAGACCTCCGGAAGATAAAGTGGCTTGAGCTCCTTCCGTCTGCACGACCTCTGTTGACAGCGCTTCGTGACCGACTGCCCACACGCTGTTGCAGGGTGAAGTGTGGCGCGACTTGGGTCACTTGGAGTGGATTCGTGTTGAGCTGTAACAGCATAAGTTCGAGATCCCGTTCATGTGGAACGCGGTGTCGATGATGAAGTACAGTCGATCAGTCAGATCGGCTTCAACTCGGAGGACGCAATAGCACTCTGCACTTGAGTGCTTGCTCGAGCGGACTTCGTCTCAAGAGGCAGCGATATCATGGTAGTGGGCGAGTATCACCATCTACCTCTCGGCAGTCATTTCTTCGCTGGCAGCTCAGCACTGCGCTGACGAGCGTGCATCGTGCGAACTACCGAGTGAAGTTTGCTCATGACTCGGACGTGCAGATCGATTCTCCGGATAAACGAGTCCAAGTTGTTGGCAAAGTTGGCGATCTCGATACCGCTACCTCACACATCGGATGCGATCGGCTTCGATGAGGGTCGCGTGGCAGCATCCATCAATCAACAGCGCTGATGGCGAGTCTTGCTCCGCAACGGGGAGCATTGGGCAGCTATAGTGAAGTTATTCAGGGAGGCGAGTAAACCCAATCTAAAACTCGATACATAAGGAGGTGGGATGCCCGGGGAGTCTGGGACGGTTTTCGCTTTGGGTTTCGTTAATAACCAGTAAAATGAAAGAAGGGATTATGACAAAACGCATAGTGAAATAATATAGGTACCGGGTGGATTACGCTCGACACCCAAGTCAACATATCCTGAAATTGGGTCGCGAAACGTCCTATAAGTCGAAAGCGCGCCATTCTCATCAGAGTCCAGAGGCATCGACGATGGCGGCACTCGCGGACTCGCGCACAGTGCGTCGCCGCTCAAATTCTTGGGCCGCGCACGATGCGCTGCTGACGGCTCTGACGCGTCGGGTGGTGGCGGCAGGTGACGCTGGCGCTGGCGCCGCTGGCCGAGCACTTGGGCTGCGTGCTCTGCCGCGGGCTGCTGCGCAACGCGCACACGATCCCCGAGTGCCTCCACTCGTGTACGTTGCCGCCGCCTCGTTAGTGTGTCGTGAGGTGCTGCGGCGCGAGCGGGCGACTGATCGACTGATCGGCTCGCGCAGTCTGCAAGAGCTGCATCTTCCGCTTCTTCCTCGTGCAGTGCGATCCGAACGAGCCCGCGTGCCCCAAGTGCGGCAGGACGCTCAGCGCGCGGCCGGTGGCCACGCTTATGTGCGGAAGAAGCGCTCGCGGCTGTGGAGGCGTGTTGGTGGTGGACTGGCGCTGACGTTGGCTATCGTCGTGGTGTGTGGTGGTGGTGTTGCTGCTACGGCGGGCTGGTGGGCGGTTCGTCCGTGCAGTTCGGACCAGCGGCTGCAGGATGTGGTGGACCGGATCTTCCCCGAGCACAAGGAGCGCGACGCAGCGCTCGAGCAGGAGTTCTACGAACGCCACAGCTTCAAGAAGAAGAAGGAGGAGCCTGAGAGCAGCGACGGCTCGAAGCGCGATGCACCGCCGTCGTCCTCGTCACCATCACCGCTGCTGGTGTCGCCATCTGCACCGACGAACGGCGCGAGTTCAGAGCTGCAGCCGTTCGATGCGCGGCGGGAAAGAGGGACCGGACGAAACACAGCAGCAGCACCAGTAGCGTCGGCAGCGGTGCCTGGAGCGGCAAGTGCCGCAGCAGCGCAGCCGCCACCGTCGTCGTCGCGCAAGCGCAGCTTGGCGCGGTCGCAGAAGCCGATCTCGTTCTACGGCGAGACGCTCGTCAAGGTGTTCGCCATCGAGGTGTATCCGGACAACCAGTGAGTGCTTGGCAAAGTCGGCGAGTGAGTGGGTGAGTGAGTGAGTTAGCGGGTGACTGACGGGACTGCGTGCACTCAGAACCAGCGATTGCCAGCTCCCGAAGCTGCAACGGCCGTATCTGCACGTCGACGGGCGCTTCAAAGTGCGTTCGCCTAGCTGACTGGGTGGTGGGTGATCCGCGACTCGGCTGACAGGACGTGACCACCGCTGCTTGTCTCCCTCCTCTCAGATGTTCGAGCTGCGAAAGTACATCGTGAAGATGTTGCAACCGGAGAAGCTCGCGGGCGAGCTCGAGATGGCGTGCATGGGGGCGATCGTGGGCCCGGAGCTCTCGGTGCACTTCATCTACCGGACGATCTGGCAGCGCCGGCGCGACGGCGAACCGCTCGTGCTGCACTACCGCCTGCTGGCTTCGTAGTCTGCCGCGAGCGACTGCTCTGTTGCTCTCGAACCCTATAGAATGCATCGCACCTTGGCGGTGACTGACCGGATCGGATCGGATCGGACCGCTACTGCGCGGCCTGGAAGCAGTTGCGCGGCTTGTAGGCGCGCTTGTCGTGCAGGATCTCCCGCACCAGCTTCTCCTTGTACTTGGCCCAGCTGGTGGTCCACGCGAGCTGCTCCAGCATGTCCTGGCACTCGGCTGACGTCGTCTGCGAGTGGGTCGACCGAGCGCTGGTGGTAATGACAGACTTCCGCTCCTGGCTGCCGGTGTCGACCTCTTGCGCGCTCCTCTGCGCGTTCCGCTGCAAGGCACCTCGACTGGACAGCGACAGCGACGCAGTCAAGTCGGCAGACGTGAAGAACAGCAGCTCCGCGGTCGATCTGGTGATGAGCGCACTCTTCGCGCACGCGACTCCGAGTCCGCTCAGATCCTCGCGCCTCGACTTCCGCGGAGGAATCCACGACGAGGACGCGAAGAAGACGGCGCCTCGCCGAAGCGAGTGCGCGGTGACTTGCCCCACCCTCCCCGAGCTGATCGACTTCTTCCGCGAATGCTCCATGCCGCCTGACCGCGCTTCTGCTTGCGGATACCCGCTCGCGGCCGACGTCACCAGTTGTTGCAGCTGCTGGAGCTTGTTCTTGACAAAGTCGTGCGGGAGGAACCCGTGGACGACGTTGCTCAGGCGGGCGAACGCGAGCGGATCATCTGCGAACTCGAGCTGTGTGAAGAACTCGAGACCGGTCTTCTCCTGCTCGTGGGATTGGACCGCGAAGGAGCCGCACAGGTTGAACGAGATCGACAGGTCAGGAGGGAGACGGAGATCCGACGGCGAGATCCGACAGACTTCGCCCTCGCGCACGACGACGACCCCGTCGACCAGCTGCCCTTCGGAGCACACGACCTTGGACCCCACCGGCTTCACTCGCTTCGCCTGTTCGAAAGAAACACGCAACTAGCTTAGTAGCGAAGCTCCCCGTACGAGAACCGGCGAGCAGGTAGCAAACGCACGAGAAGCGACAGCGACAGCAGCTCCGAGATCGGGATGCCGCGGAACACCGGGACGGTACGCAAGAACCGCGATATCGATTCCGCCTGCCAAGCACCGTGGGCCGTTGGCACACTCAGGGACTGCAGGGCAGTTAGCCAGCGAGGCCTCTCGCACCTCAGATGCGCGCTGGATAGTCTCCGCTTCGAGCAAGTGCGACCACGAGAGTGCGAGCAAGTCGCTCTCTGCGTCGACAACGAGAGAGTACGTCCTGCACGTGACCGCTGTCAGCTCCTCCGACAGCACGCAAGCGGAGCGGGAAGACAGACGAGCGCACCGTGGGTTGCCGGTGTGCCTCCCTTGGAATCCGACGGCGCTGCCGTGGCTGAACTGGCAAAGCTTCATTTGCCGCTTCGTCCACTGGGTTGTGACTGGGGCGATCCTTCTGATCGCTATCTCGAACGCGCTCTCCTCGGCGTCACGCTCCTGCTGCTGCACCTCTGCGTATACCGACTCCCACGCTTGCATATCGCAGCCAGCGACCTCTTCCCCGGCGCTCGCTGGACTCGGTGTTGACGCCACTTGCACGATGTCGTGCTGGACAATGGTCTTGTGGGCTGACACGCCTCCTCTGTACACGAAGAAGACGTGTGAACCGCTCATCTTCTCCGCAAACAGCGCTGTTCCCGGCTGAACGTTCGCAACTCCAACGATCTTGGAGGCGAGCGCGCTGCACGCGTCAGGAGCCAGGAGCGAGCAGAACGGGAACAACACCTGGAGCGTGTCCGCGAGCAAGAGCAAGTCGCTCGTCGTGCGCGAGGAGGGACTCGATCCTGCGATCCGGAACACTTGCTCGCGAGTCCACGCGTCGAACGGGATCTCGCTGAGCTCAGGTGCGGCGTGCAGCGCGTCGGCGTTGTACACGATCTTGTTCGTTGCGAGCGGAGCTTCGCGTTGATTCTCGTGAAGCGCGTTGTTCGCCGAGCGCTCACTTCCAGCTTCGGTGTTGCTCTCGGTGACAGGTGAGGGCTCACGTACCAGCGGACGACCGTCCTGTTTGTGCGCAGGAGCATGCTTCGAGTGGCAGTGAACGTAGTCTCGAGCCGCCTTCTCGAAGTCACCTTTCTTGCGGTAGGCAGCTCCGCGCTGGCGGAAGAATTCGAGCTGGTGCGGATCGCAGGGGCGACATCGCTGGATCGCGGCGCTGTAGTACCGAATCGCGTCGTCCACCTTGCCTAGCTGCATGAGGATGTTCGCGACGTTGAAGTACGCAAAGCTGTTGCCTTCGTCGAGCGAGATCACCCTCTCGTAAGTGGCGAGAGCGCGCTGGAGCTCTCCGGTCCTCTCGTACGCCACCGCCAGCTGGAAGAGCGAGAGGTGGTCGCTCGGCTCGACTCCGACCGCCTTCAACAGGTGCTTGATCGCTCGCGTGTAGTCGCCCTTCGCTCGCGCCTGGAACGCCTTCACGCGAGACGAGTCGTACAGACTCACGGCGTTCTGCACGGACCGGCGGCTTCGCGTCACCATCTCGATGTTCCTCGGCTCGACGCTCTTCCCACGCAGCGGATCGCCGTAGTCCTCTTGATCGCGCTCGTGCTGAGCAGCCTCGCGGATCGCGCGGGTGTCGGTCACGTCGACTGGCTGGATCTGAACGCGCTCGCAGTCGATACCGCCTCGTTCAGTGTGGCGAGAGAGACTCGAAGACGCTCGTGCTGTCACAGGACGCTTCGGAGCGCTTGCGTCGCTATCGACACTCCGTTCGCGCGACGTACCAGGTCGGTGGTGCCGCCCTGGGGCTCGCGATCTCGCTCGAGGAGTGGCGACACTCGCTGGCTTCTCCAGAAAAGACCACTCTGCGGTCGGCTGCTGCAGCCTCCGATGCAGCGACATCGCCGCTGTCGCTCCTCGCGCTGTCGCCGGACGTACATGTGAACTCCCGACACTCGCGCCGAAGCAGAGCGCGGACACTGGACGCGCTGTGCGAGGCGCCGACGGGCGGAAGGTCGCGACCGCGGGACTCGCGGCTGTCGCGACCAGCGGGCCGATCTCCATGGCTGTCAGCCAGCGCACACACTCGTTGCTCCCGTGTCGACCGACGTGCTTGTGAGCTTGTTCGCCTCTATTTTGACCTTAGCAGTGATGACGCTGCGTCGTCATGCGGTCGCGAGGCGAGATCGCTGGTCGGTTTCCACGACGATCGTCCGGCCCAGGGTCTCGATGAACTGCATCACAGTTGCCGCCGACCGAGTCTGCAACCACGCATCGACATCGAGCGGATCTCGCGTGAGAGGAGGAGGACGCGCCAGCAGCCAGTGACGCACGTTCACCTGAACGAAGAATGCGTGCGCTTGGAATGGCAGCTTGCGGAGCGCTCTGCCGCTGAAGCCCGTCGCCATCTCTGCGACCTGAACGAGCGCGGCGGACTCAGTGAGCTCTGAGTCGCCGTCCGCCATCGAGGCGTCCATCTGGTCCGCGAGTCGCTTCCTCGATCCCTCCTTCTGCTTCAAACGACTGAAGCTCAGCAGCGGCGAGTCGCAAGGCTGCAGGATCCGCACGCGCTGGAGCTCGTCCACGCAGCTCCGGAGGATCTCGTAACGAGCGTGCGTCGACGGGAGTCCGATGTACCTGGAGCAGTCAGCACTCCGCGTCAGAATCCCTCGCTCGCTCTTCCTCAGCAGGCACAACATCATCGCAAGCGATGCATAGCAGCTCCCGTACTGCTTGATGTCGGCTCGGTCCACGAACGCGACGTCGATCGCCTCTGTGATGTTCGAAGTCGTCAGCACGAGCACGTTCGGGTAGTTCTTGAGTGCGTCGAGCTGCGTCAGCACGGCGTTGACGACTCGGATGGCGTCGGACGGCTCCGAGCCGCTCAGCGCCGCCTTGCGCGCGGCAGTGAGCGACTCCACCTCATCTGGAGGCGATGAGCCAGTCAGCACCGTCACGCGAGAGACGCCACATCACGCCACCGGAGTCACCCGCACCGATCAAGACGCACACGAGCGACTCCTCGTCGTCCACGAGCTCTTGGATCTGCCGGAAGAGCTTCATCACGAGCTTCCCGCTCTCGGAGAACCACTGGTACGCCGAAACGCGCTGTCGCGTCAAGGCAGGTCGCGTTTCCTTTGCCAGCCGAAGAAGCAGCGCACCTTGCTGAAGAGACTGTGCGCGTTGATCTCGATCAGGAACGAGCTCGGGTACCTGCGCGCATACAGCCAGCAAGAGGACGCGTCAGCACTGAAGCAACGAAGTCGCCCTCAGCGCAACACGAATGGCGCCATCACCTCTCTGACAGCCGAATGCTCAGCTTCTGCGCTAGCGCCTTGCACAGACTCGTCTTGCCGGTGCCCGGCGGTCCGTGCAGCAGCACGACGCTGCAGTCAACACCAGCGATCGTGAGTGCACCCCCGCATCTCTCACTGCCAAGCGACCGTCCTGCCATCCATCGCGCACGCACCGGTTCCACGAGATGATGTGCGGGTTCACGCGCGAGTCGGAGAAGAGCATCGCGGTCGTCGCGTAGTCGAGCACCGTCCGCTTCACCTCGCTATCGTAGATGAGCGTCTCCCAGAGCCCATCGAGGCTGCGCGACGGCAGCATGAGCTCGTGGCACGTCGAGACGCTCTCGTCGTCTTCCGCGGTCTCTTCCGCCGCAGGTTCCTGACCCACGGTACCACCAGGCACCAGTCAGCACCACCAGTCAGCAACAGCGGGTGACGAACACCGCTCGTCATCAGAGCCTCACGTCGCTCAGTTTGAACACGTGGATCTGTAGCCGCGCCTCGTCTCGCAGGTCGTCGCCAGCGCCATCGCTGTCATCGCCGTCACCTGCACGTAGCGTGAGCGGCGTCGAACACCTCGACGCACTGCGCGTCTCGAGCAGCGCTCCGCACCTTCTCCAGTGACGACGCGGATGCCCGCGACGTGTTCGCGCATGAACGCGTCGCTCTCGAACGCCAGTGCGCCAGGAGCTGCGCACACCAGAAGTCGCTTGTGAGTGCAGCGAGCGTGACGATGAGCGAGCGACAGGAACCCGTGCGCACGCACCAGAGCATAGGCTGACGACCGATGACGCGAGCAGCAGTCGCACGGCGTCACGCACGCTCGCGAACGCAGCGACGCTCTCCGGCTTCACGCTCACCTCCACTGCAGCCACCCACACGAGCGTCAGCGCGAGCTCCGGAGCATTGAAGGAGGCGCGAGCAGTGCAATCTCGACCGGCACCTTCGATCATCCGAACTGCTTGGGAATTACAGTTAGAACCAGGAAATCTGCACTTGTATGAATTGTTCTGGATAAGCGGTAACCTAAAATTCACCTACCGCTTTTTACCGGTATCTTCAAATTGAAACCTTCGAAATTGAAGATGAAAATGCTGATATTCACACATTGCTTTCAGCTAAGTTCGAATTTGAACATGAACTATTCGTGCTTCGGCAAAGTACGGCTTTTGAAAGCGTGTCAAAGTTTGTGTGGTCGAGATGTTGCTGCCGCGTGTGCTGCGCTTGCGCCGCCGCGGCGTGCGTCTCGAGCGCCTGCTGCTCCCGGAGACCGCGGGGGCGCCGACGCGCGGCGTGTCGCAAACACGCGCGCTCACGGCGCTGGTGTCGCGATCCGCGGCGCTGCGCACGCCGAGTGGGTTTGCTGTGCGCGCGCTGAGCTCCGAGACATCGTCACCGAGCGCTCACGCGGCGGCCCCAGCAGACGAGAAGACGCGCGCGGCGCTCATTCAGGAGCTCAAGGCGCTCGTCAACGCCATGCGCAACGACCTACGCGTGCCGCCTTCGGTGGAGCAGACGGTCGCGAACTGGGAGGAGGCGGCGACGCGCTGGCGTCAGCACGCAGCAGCGGATGGTTCACTCGCCGACCAGCTGCGCGTGGGCTACGAGAGCGCGGTGGCCGTCGCGGTCAAGCAGCGCCAGTTCGACCTCGCGCGCGGGCTCGCGGCGCAGATGCGGACGCTCGGTTACGCTCCGACCGACGCCACGGTGCAGTACCTGGTGCGCGGCGTGGCGCTCGAGCTGCTCGCGCGGCCGTTCGCGACGTCGGCCGACGACCTGCGCGCGATGCTGCCGGACGCGACGTGGGAGCGCGACCTGCTTGAGGTCGTGCGCGCGGAGGAGTACCCGCACCACCGCAAGACGCCGCTCGAGCGCGCGTTCTTCCAGCAGCAGCTGCTCGACGGCGTCGAGTCGCTCCTGGACGAGTACGAGGCCACGCACGCAGCCACCGCGCGCTCGCCGCTGCCGTACAACGAAGCGCTGCGCGTGTACGCGGACAACGTGGTGCCGTTCACGCGCATGCTGCGGCTCATGGTGAAGCGGTCGGTCAAGCCGGACGCGGACACGTACATCGCGCTGCTCCAAGGCGCGCGGTGGTCGGAGATCCCGGCGACGCTCAACCAGCTGCTGCAGTCCGGACTCGTGGACAGGCTCTCGGCCGCGTCCTCCGCGAGCCCCGCGGCGGCGGAGGAGAGCAGCCGCGTGGTGCACGCGCTCTGGGCGAGTACGATGAAGGCGGTGCTGCACTCGTACAACGGCCGCTTCTTCGACCGCAAGGAGCCCGTGAGCCACACGGACGTCGAGGAGCTCAAGAAGGTGTTCCTGTACGCGGAGAAGCAGCTCGCGCTCGCGTTCCCGGCCTTCCAGTTCGCCACGACGGAGCAGCACGAGGCCGTGTACGCGCTGCGCGCGAAGGCGGCGGCGACCGTCGGGCTCCAGACGAGCGTCATGCGCGCGCTGGACGACTACGCGCGCCTCGCGCCGCCTGGCGCCGTGCTCAAGAAGGACGCGTTCCTGAGCGCGCTGGAGCTCTACACATCGTGGCAGCTCAAGATCCTGCTGCTGCCGCGCGAGGAGGTGCTCGCGCGGGGGACGCACCGCGACGTCGCGCGGTCGCCGCGCGTGGCCGAGATCGCGCGCGAGCATGCGCAGCTCGCGGACAACCTGCTGCCGGCGGCGGCCGCGAAGCTCGACCGGATGACGCACGACGTGCTGACGAGCCGCGCGGAGCTGGAGGCGCAGCAGCAGCTCGTGGCCGCCACGTCGCGCGCGGAGGCGGCGCTGCGGGAGCGGCTCGAGCGCGCGCGCGTCGCCAAGAGCTACCAGCTGCTGATCCAGGAGCAGTTCGAGCGCGCCGACAGCGCCGTGATCGCGATCCAGGGCAAGCTGTTGGACGCCGTGGCGCCAGACGCCGACGCCGCGCTTGTTGACCTGGACGTGCAGCGCAAGCTCATGGAGCAATACATGACGTGCGCGAACCGCTTCGAGCAGCGCCTGCGCAGCCGGCAGAAGGAGGTCGCGCCGCAGGTCATGCGCCGCGTCTTCCGCGTCGTCAAGGACGTGACCGCGCCGGAGCTCGTCGGCGAGCTGGACGAGGACAAGCTGCGCGATATCTTCCACCTGGCGATCCGCACCGCGGTGCTCTACTGGCGCTTCGACGAGGCCGACAAGCTCGTGCGGCAGCGGCGCAAGGTGCTGCGCTCGCGCGTGCTCGACGCGCGCGAGTACGAACTGCTGATCTTCCGCGAGGTGGCGGACCGCAACATCCGCGGTGCGTACGCGCTCATGCAGGAGATGCACAACGCGGGCGTCGCGCCGCCCAGGGAGGCGATCCACCGCATCGTGCTCGGCGTCATGCACATGCTGCACAAGTACCCGGAGGCGTCGAGCGAGGCTGACGGCGACGCCGATCTCCTCGACGGCGACGCTGGTAACGCTGGTGACGCCGCCGCGGACGACAAGCAGTTCCGAACATCCGACTCGCAGACGATCGAGGAGGAGCTGCTCTTCCGCGACGAGCTCGCGTTCGACGGGGACGTGGACGACCGCGCCGACAGGTTCGCGCTGGGCTCCGGCGCGCCGGCGGCGCTCGTGGACCTCGCCGGGTTCCTGCAGGACTGGTACAACCTGCACGGCGTCCGGCCCGCCGCGAAGACCGTCGTGCCCGTGCTCGCACGGCTGCTGGCGGCCAAGGACTACCCGGAGTTCAAGCGCCTGCTGCAGATCCTCGAGGCGATGGACGGCGGGCTCACGCCGGCGACCACCGTCTGGCTCGAGAGGCGACTCGAGCGGCTCGGCAAGACGCTCGCGGACTTCCGCGTGGCCGCCGGGCGTCGGTAAGCAGCCGTCGTTAGCAGCCGGCGCGTCACGAGCACCGCCAGCACGCGAACACCAATAGACACACGCACGCCTTCGAGAGAGCGAGAGCGAGGGCTGAGCGGAGCCTCGAGCCTCTGTCTGCCTTCGCGCTATACGCTGACCTGGTCGAGAGACGGCGACAGGAACGAGCCGAGCGCCTCCGCCTTGAGAGAGAGAGAGAGAGGAGGAGGAGGGCGTCAGCACCAGCGACCTGAGACGAGCCGCGCGCCGAAGCGCACCTTCGCCTTGAGGAGTCCGGGCTCCGCGCCGCCGCGCGAGTACGCGCACACGAGGAAACCCTTGCCCGCCGCCGCCATCGCCAGGCTACCGTGCTGCATACAAACAGATAGCGAGAGAGATAGAAGCAGGAGTGTGGGTCTTCTTCCTCCTCCTCTCACGCGCTTGTGACCCGCCGACGCACGTCCAAGTCCACCAGCAGCGTCTGCAACGCATGGCCGGCGTTGCACTCGCGCCCGGCGTGCGCCAGTTCGCCCCACGTGTGCGCCGCGATGGCGCCGACCACCTTGTGGTCCACGGCGTCTCCAACGGCGCCGACGAGCGCGCCGTCGAGCGTCATGAGCCTGGCGCGTGTGCTGCAAGCCTCAGCAGAGACAGATAGGGAGAACAGACGCGCGAGCGCAGACGCACATGGCTGCTTCGATGCCGTCGCCCACGATCTGGCCCAGCACCTCCGGGAGCACGCGCGCGCGCAGCATGATCCGCTTCTTCTCGATGAGTGTCTAACAGCAAATATCCGATAGTGCCGAAATCGAGGACACGATGTAGTGTTTTAGTGAAAGAGAGGAGTATATTGGCAAATTGCCTAAACCCTTTGCATTGCCTTTCAACTGCCGCTCGCACCACGAACGAGTAGCGCGACGTTGTTGCTGCGGTTCTCAGTGCAAAAGCTGCCGACAAGCGAAGAGGTGAGGACGACATCGTTTGCCTCGCAACATCGATCTGCGAGTGAGGTCAAGAGAGGCTGACGTTGCGCTTGTGGTTGCTGGTGTCCTTGCAAGTTTGCAATTCCTGACCACGACGACTGTATCGACAGCGATGCGCACCGGAGCGATTCTGGCGCTGTTGGTGGCGTCTGCAGCCGTACTCGGCGCCGATGGCGGACCCGTGGCGTATGCAATATGCCAAACCGCCTGCAATGCGAGTGCGGTGGCGTGCTACGCGAGTGCCGGCTACGTCTTCGGCACAGTGACGGCGGGGGTTGGCATCCCCGCTGCAGTGGCGTCGTGCAACGCAGCGCTTGCTGCCTGCATGGCGCTGTGCACACCGCTGCTCGTGGTTCCGACACCGTGAAAGGAGGGGAGTGAAGGCTGTGGAGCATGGGGGTGGAGCGCCTGTTGTAACAAGAGAAGGTCGAAGGGCGGTGAGTGCCAAGGTGTCAGCAGTTGGAGTGTTAATGTGAGAGAAAGAGCCGAGTGTTATGAAAACCGTGTTGAGCTTTGCGAGGGCGATGTCGAGTGTCAAGTGTTCTGGTAATCAGTCCGCACGTGTAACGGGGCCACCGTATACACTCAAGTAGGTACGATCCTGGTTTCGGCTAGGTACGTTCCTATTTGAACATCTCTAGGGCTTCCTCCCTTGCCCGGAACAGGTTGTTGCAAAGCAGATAGGTTTCACTCGATTTCATCACTATCACGTTAAACCCCATAAGAATAAACACAGATGAAAAGCCAAGCTTCCTCACAAGACATCGTGTAAGCTAAGGTCACGGGTCCCTCGCCCCGTGACAGCACGGGTGAGCAGTAGCGAGCGATGCACCAAGGGATGTAGTGTTCTAACCACGATACGAACTAAGAGTAGGACGTGTTTTGAGCATGAACGCATGACTGTAACCGGGCGTGCCCGAGTTACGCAGCACAGTAGGGAGGAAGCGTGCGTGAGCACCTTCCGCAAGGATTCTAGTCAAAGACGGAAAGACGTTGGGCACTTCTGCTCCAAAAACCAAAGTGTTATTTCGTAGCTTAGTGCGGCTTCACCTGTTGGTGTGAGCTTGTAGATTTGTATACTATACTAAATCTAAGATGCCTAAATTGAGTGATCAGTAACCAGCGCGTGCAACCCGTTACAAAATGTTACAAAAGTAAAAATATCTTTTGACATGCTTTAGAAACCGTACTTTGCCGAATCGTGCACAGTACTACTCACCATCGCTCGGTTATTTCACGCAAGACGCACAGGCTCGGAAGATGCTCTGGAACCTGCTCTGGAGCGCCGTGGCGACGCTCGCGCTCGCGGCGAACGTCGCCTGCGTGTGCGGCGGCGTGCTGGGCGCCGTCATGATCGCGCAGTTCCTGGAGCACGGCGTGCTGAGCGCGGCGCGACGCCATGGGCTGCGGCCGCGTGCGAGCGATGCGGAGCTGCGTGTTGTCTTCTACCGTGCGTACTGGTCGCTCACGCTGGCGTACGTGGCGGCGGCAGCGCTCTGGGTGGCGCTCACCGAGCGCTCGGACGCCAAGGTACTCTACGGCGTCGCGTTCCTGCTGGCGCTGCAGCTCGGGCAGCTGGCGCTCGCGCTGGCGCTCAGCTCCTGGGAGGACGTGCTGAAGAGCGGCCGCGCACTCGCGCGCCACAAGGGGGTGCGCGCGCTGCGGTCGCGCATCAAGCGACTTACGAGCAGCGCGTGAGGCCGTCGCGAGTCTCGACGCGAGGAGGGGCAAGCGCCACATACACTCACCACACGCACAGGGAGGCACAAGTGGTTGGTAACAGCTCCGCACAAGAAGAACCTTCTGCTGTCTGCTACGTCTCCTTCGTGGCTGCTTGTAGCACCACAGCCGACGGCATTTCCACCGTCGCCGCCTCTGCAGCCTCCGGCACGACCGCCAGCGTCGTCGTCGTCGTCGTCGTCGTCTCCGTTGCTGACGCTGCGTCCTCGCGCGCAATCGCCTCCGCTGCGCGCGCCGCCGCGTCTGCGACCACCTTCGCCGCTGCCGCCGTCGCCTGCTGCTGCTGGCGCGCGACGTAGTCTGCGTACGAGAGCTTGTCTGCCAGCAGCTGGTGCGCAGCCTGCGGTGAGAGCGCGGCCACCTCGCGCGCCGGGAAGCCCGCCGCCTCGAGCTGCGCGCGCATGCTGCGCGTGATCATGAACGGGACGGACGCCACGGCCGCGGTGCTCGAGCGCTCGCCGTACCAGACGCGCTCGGCCCACTTGGAGCCGTCGTAGTGCCACTTGTTGGCGTAGTAGCGGCCGAGCAGCTGCCAGCGCTGCACGCGCGCCGCGAGCCGCTGCACGACCATCGCCTCCTGGAATCGTTCCAATCGAGCTCCTGAGCCACTAAATCACGACTACAGTGGATCCTCGTTTTCTTCACTAGCGATGACACTTCAACTTGGGACTAGAAACAGATCTGTAGCTCTGCTCTCCTGGACGCATGCTCTTGGACGCATGCTCTTGGACGCAACGCAAGAGCGAACGCAACACCTCTGAACTGCACCGCATCGACCTTCGAGGTTCCCGACTGACCGCCTCTGCAAGATGTGGTGGGCGCCGGAGCAGATCGCGAGCGACCTCCGCTCACCCGACCCTGGCGCTCGCCGCGCGGTTCTCACACTGCTGCGCAACCACCGCGACAAACTGGACGACTTCGCGACGCTGCGCTCGGCGTTCTTCTTCGATGCGCTGCGGGAGTTCGTCGTGCGCGAGAACGAGAGCGACGACGTGAAGCGCAGAGCGTGGAACTTGCTCGCCGCCGTCGCGTCGCTGCACTCCACAGCCCACACGTCGCGTATGCTGCACGAGCTTCACCTGCTCCCGCTGGCGCTGCAGACGCTGCGAGACGCATTCGAGCGACGCCGAGGAGTTGCGTGCGTGAACGAGGCGCTCGCGTTCATCTTGGCACTGAAGAACGACAACGCCGAACTGTTCGTCAGCGATCCGAGCGTCGTGGGCTGCCTCACTGAACTTCCGGTGCGTCTAGGCCACGGGATCGACCGCTTCGGTATCAACCTCATCATCAAGCTTCTCCGCCGCCTCCAAGAGACTGAAGGCGCAGAGTGTGCTGAAGCAGTGGACGCGCACACAGCTGACATGCTCACCCGAGTCGAGCCGACGATGCTCCTGATCTTTATGGAGACGACTGCAGAACAATGTCATCGCTCCAGCGCGTCTCACTCTGCGGCATTGAGCATCGCGGTCCCTCCCGAGCGCTCGATCTTGCCAGGACTTAGCTCGATCACCACCGGCACACTGCTGGTCGCGGCGACTGAAGTGCTGCGTGCCACACGCCGCGCAGCCAACAGGATCGCATCGTTCGACACTGTAGTTGCGCTCAAGTGGCTGCAAGCGAACAGCGCGGTGCTCACGGAAGCTCTTCTCGACACAAGTGACCTCATCGACACGCTTTACGTCGTCGGCACTATCCGCGACAGCAGCGACACGCTCCGAAGTCTCGCGCAGGAGCTGTCGATCGCGATAGTGTCCCAGACCTTCCTCAACACGGCATCTCCAGGAGCTTCGCCAGCGCCGCCGCCAACAGATCCATCTGGAGCAGTTGCAGTTGCCGACGCACCAGGCTCCTCTCCCGAACTCTCGTTAGCGGTTCACCAAGCGCTCGAGCGACTGGAGTACGGCAGCAACGACGAGAGACTAGCTGCGCTTGCCGACTTGACCTCCCACGCGAGCTCTACGCACGAGACTCGAGCTGCGATCTCGACTGCTATCCGCGTGCTTGCGAACTTGGTAGTCCCGGAGGGCACAAAGGAGCAGGTTTGGAGCACACTCGCCGCAGCTCTGCGCCGCTGTCCTCCGAAGGGTTCGTCGATCACCTGTGAGCGAGTGTTCTACGAACTTGCATGCTTCGCGTTGGACACTACTCTCGGAGGGGACCAAGCGTCTCAAGCGGTTGTGAAACAAGCGGAGGAGCTGCTTCTCGGTCCGCTGAACGAGATCTGGATGGATGAGCTCATGCGAAACGGGAGCTCATGGAGCCGCAAGAGCGCTGACGCTGACTCTGCTATCATCGATCTGCTGGTGCTGCAGCTGGAGCGCCAGTGTATGGATTCAAGGCGGTGTGTCCAAAGTGTCCGCGCGTGGGCGGCTCTCGGCCGTCATTTGGAGAGCGCGGGAGTGGAGACTGCGGCGCAGCTCAACACCAGATTCCCTCGAGTGGTCTCTTTGCTGGATCAGGATCAGCACGCTGACACTTCAGCTCTGTCGTTCGCGATGCCACACTCAAGGCTCGTGACGCAGCTACTGGGGAAGCTCGAGAAGGGCGAACACTCAGTCAGAGTGGGCTCTTCTGCTCACCAACTGTACCCCGCGAACCCAGCGTGGTGTCTGTCGCCAGACCACCTTGACTCTGTGTACAACCGAGTGCCGAGTGAACTCTCTGCTGTCGTTCGGGAGCTGGAAGTCGCTCCGACGAAGGCTGAGCGCCAAGAAGTTATGAATCGCCGGATCCCCGACATCGTGGCGCTCATCAAGCACGAAGCTTCGGAACCTGCAGAGTTCCTGGTGGCGATGAAGTGGCTGCTGAGTCCAGCTCTGTTTGAAAGGCTGTGGCAAAGCGGGGAGGCTGTGCCTGCGTCGGAAGTTGAGAGTCTCGCGGTGATGGCGCTGCGCGTGCTCGAGATCAAGGGCAAGTTCGCGCACCGCAAAGAGCTCTTGCTGCTCTTGCGATCGCTTTGGAGGCAACTCCGCCCAGACGATGGCACACTTGGGCCAGCGATCCCGCTCTTGGTGCAGCGTTTGAGCGAAGAGAGCGACCAGGACACCGCGTATCGCTTCGTGGATCTTGTACGTGAAGTGGGGACAGGCAATCGCGGAACCTGGAGCGCCATCGACGCAGCTGTTCTCAATACGGTGAACGAAGACACAGATGACAAGACGTTCTACAGCAACCTGCTGGCGGTGTACCGCAAGCGCGACGGGATACAGTTGGGGGCGGTCGGAGGAAGTGAGGTACCGAACGTCGAGGTCGTCATGGACACTCTGTCGAACGGCCATGACCTGGAGAGACTCGTCGCGCTCAAGCTCCTCCACAGACATGTTCCGGAGCTGCAGTCGGCTCCATTGGCGCTCTTCGAGAACCTCCGCCTGATCTTTGGGCTGTCGCTCGTGGGGCCGATGCAGAATCGAGCGCATGCTAGTGCAGTTCTCTCTTGTCTGTCGGCGAAGGACGCAGCGTGTGCAGAGGTGATCCTCCAGCTCCAGTTTCTCCCAGTCGGTGGTGGCAGTTCAGCAGTGGCGATCGCCACAGCCAGTGACAACGATTCGGATCTCGAGTACAGCGACGACGACACTGGCGACGAGATGTCTGACGAGGGGAGCGAGATGATCACCTACGCGGACCGAGCTCCCGAATGCTCCGCGGAGTAGCTGTGAGTGTGCACGTTCAACTGTTCTTGGAAGCCCATCGAGGTCCAGACACAAAGGAGGAGTTGGAGATGATGAACACTATCGAGTGCACCTTCGATCGCACACTCGCTCCGGTGTCGTCCATGAGATCTCGTATCTCCTCCTTGTAAGCAGAGCGAGGCAGAGGTAGATAGAGAGAGGTACACTGAATGCTATTTGAGTGTGCGATTCGATTCTGCCGACGATCGAAGTCCAGGAGGACGAAGGCGGCCAGTTGCTAGGCTCGCCGCTCTCGCGCTACGCTACGAGCAGCAAGTCAATCAGTCAGCAAGCAACATGAAGGTGACGGCAGTGGCCCTGTCCAAGTCGCGCACCGAGCCGTCCACCAAGCAAAGCAGCAGTAGGAAAGTCGCTCCCGTGCCGTTAGTACCGACCAGCGAGCACGTGTCTATCAAGACGCGCATCCAGCGACAGGCACAGCGGACGTTCAAGGTTCGGTCGTTGCCACCTGCTACGACGCTTGAGATTGCTGGTGCGATCTACAACTGGAGCGCCTGGGTCTTCATCGTCGTGATGGTCGGCTCGCAGCTCCTCAGCATCTTCTGGAACACAGTGGAGACGAAGCTGACGACATCTGCAGGACACCAACCGAGTCTCGGGTTCTACATGATCCCCGGCTTCAACGACGAGCCGTACGCCGATCGCGTGATCGCCTGCGCGGAGGACGGACGGCGCTACCGCGCAGCCCAACTAAGTGAGTTGGTGCTTGATAGAGACACGGTGGTAGCAGACACGACTGGAGCTTCCGTGAGCGGTTATCGGCTCGTCAAACGCGAAGGACTCGTGCTCGATCCGGCGAAGCGGCTCGCCTACACAGGCACCTGCTCGCTCATCGCGAAGAGATTCGCTGGCATCTCCGCCTTTTGCAGATCCCTCGGCTACAACATCACAACAGACAGCCTGCGCGTCGTGAACGGCGTCGGCAGCAACATGACCTACCTGCTCCCCAAGACGCTCCCGATCGTCATGATGCCGTACTGGGACAACGCCGCTGCTGCGCGCTTCGCCATCCCAAGCTTCGACGGGAGTGCTTGCATGTTCCGACTGATTGGGAAGTTCGAGAGCGCGGCGAGACTGGAAGAAACCATCATCGCAGTGAACCGGACGGTTCGCGAGCGCAAGACTGCCGAGTGGCTCAAGCAACCTGGAGGTGTCTGGAGGAACGGATGGTACGAGGACATGGAGGGGCAGAAGTGGTACTCGGACGTGATCAGCATGAAGCAGAACACGGATCAGGGGATCTTGCGACGGCAGTTCGACCTGCTGACTACCAAAGAGCTCGACTGTATCGCCTCAAGCGAGTGTCGAGAGTTCGCGACGGAGTTTCGCTGGGGATCCAAGCTGAGTACGACCGACCAACCGCTCGCGACGACGTCAGTCACGATCTCGAATGGATACCGCTACGGACTCTTCTTCTACGAGCGCTACCGTAGCCGCGTCGTCAAGTGCATCTACGATTGGGAGACGCTGATCTCGAACATCTCGGTCTCGGCACTGTTGATTCGCTGGCTCGAAGCGATGTATGCGCTGCAGAGTGGGTACTTCTTGCGGCGGAGCCGTTGCCACAACGCCGGTATCGGGTGTCTGGCAAACTCCAAGAGCTTCACGCTGCTTCCGATCGTGCTCCTGCCGAAGCTGAAGATGACGCTGGCGGCATTCTGGACTGTCGGTTGCGATCTCGAAGGCGAACAGAAGGCTCTCTCGGAAGCTTGGTTCGTGGTATACCCGGCAATCGTCGAGCTGATGCTGCTGTACTTCAGCTTGCTGAATGTGGCGGCGAAAGTCTTACGGCGGCGGATCTCCGACGCGCCGTTCGGACCGACCGTCCTCTTCTTCTGCTTGGTGCACAGACTGCGCGCACAGATCGCGAAGTCACAGTGGTTCGGCATCGACGGTCGCGTGACGAGTCTCGTTCTGTCGTCGCAAATTGATAAGCTGACTCTGCTCGACTTCTTCGTGACCGACGCGCCATTCCGGATGAACGGCAACGTCAAGTCGCTCATCATCGTCAAGCTCGTGGTGCTGGGTTTGAACTTGCTGCCGCTGGCGCTGACGCGCAGCACCGCGCTGTCGGAGAAGGAG
>JAASFS010000262.1:0-24133 GCA_023333865.1 Globisporangium perplexum | reverse complement strand
TAGGTCGAGTGCAGGAGCGACTCGCACTTTCGCGACCTCTTTGCTCGACTGAGTGCTCTCTTGCATACAGCGAACTTCGATCTCAGGAACCCAGCGAGGCGTGCTGTCTGTCTGTCAGTCTGTCCGTCTAGCTCACTGAAGCTGCCTCGACACCGTTGCTGCAGGCACATACGTATCATTCGCGCCGGGCAAGGCGCTTCGAGCTGCGGGCTCGGCATGAACGATGTCGACACAGATCAATGCCCCCTCGAGTCGACAAGCACGCCGAGCCCTTATCGCTGATGTCGATTGAGCGATTTGGTCGACGCATCGGCCGCCCGATCAAATTCACGTCAGCTGTCTGGCGTGCCAACTGACTGTACAGTGGGAGAGCGGTGCGAGCAGCACAGCGAGCGAGTGGGGCGTGCTATCGTGAACATCACGCCGTTCTCCGTCCTTGCGAGGGCAACCTTGACGTGTTGTGTCGAGCCTCTGGTCGATTCTTCTCAACCCCACTTGTGTCCTCCTTCTCGCATGGGGTGTCTGTCGCTTCGATCGGTCGATCGTCGCCACACCCGCGCTCGCCAACTCGCTTGCTTGCTAGTTCACTCGAGACGCAGTTCGAAGATGAGGAAAGGGAGGGGAGACGCGATTTCACAATCGGTGAGCGTGTGTGCACGCGCTGCCCCTTCCGGAAGGGCAGCGACGACAAGAAGAGGTGGAGATCGCCGCTCGAACAGCGCGACCTCTCTTTTCTGTCCGCCGTCAGTCGATCGGCTGCTGCCGCTACAGGTGACCGATCGATCTGACTGCCAGCGGCAGCAAGCGAGCGGACAGACACACCGCCGAAGACGCGATTACGAACATCGATCTTGTTGGTCGCGTGTGGGGAGGGAGGAGAGACGGACGGTGAGCAACGCTCGCTCGATTGTCTCGTTTCGCCAGTCGGAGGAGACAAGCGACATCGATGGTTGATCGCGGAAGTGGCTTCGGATCGACTCCGATCAGTCCGGCGGCATTCAGCGAGAGCGGGCGAGCCTCCAGGATGGACTGGTTGAACTCGCGGCGCTCTTGAGAGCTGGTTGAAAGCGACGACGCGCATGAAGAAGACGTCCCGGCGGCAAGCCATCCCTCGGCGTCAAGCAGCGGGAGAAGAGTGGCCGCGACAGTGGCGAGTCCTGTAAAAGGCGGCGGAGCCTGTCAGGTTCCTCTTCTCCCATCCGCATGATGATCGATCTGCTGACCGGAGCGGCGTTCTCCCTGCGAGTGGTTGCTTCGACCCGGTCTGCATAACGAAGCGTCCTTGCTCGCCCACTCTTACAGTTACACACACACACACACACACACACACACGTGCGCACAAACGCGCTGCTGTCGAGCAAGAAGAAGCAGGAGCGGAGAGCAGAAGAACTACACAACAGGTGTGGTCCACACATCCCATCCCTCTCGAAACCGATCACTTAGGTGCGAGGGGGCTAAAACTCTAAAGAGTTTTTTTGAATCGGAAAAATGCGCGGCGGCGACGAGCACGAGCAGCTGGAGAAGGAAGCGCCGCAGGAGGAGGAGGAAGCGGCGGTGGCGGCGGTGGCGGCGACCGGCAGTGACGACGGTGACGATGACTACGACAACGATGCGCCAGGTGCGGCACAGAGTGATGGTCCCTCTTCCGCTTCTGCCGACGCCTCCCGCGCACCAAGCGACGAGGAAGACAACGCCAACAGCGGCGGCGGGAGTGATGGTCCCGCGCGCGAAGACCCGCACGCCGTCGCCGTCGCTGAGGACGATGCGACGGGGGAGGCCGGTGACGTAGCCGACGACCGACAGGAAGAGGAAGCGGCAGTAGCGCCGGTGGAGGCGGCGGAGGGCGAGAGCAAGGCGGACGCACCAGCACCGCTGCCGCTGCCTGCGACCATGGGAGCCCCGCGCGCGCCGAACAGTTCGCACCCCATGTACCCGAGCTTCCCCGTGCCCGGTGGCGGCGCGCAGGCGTCCCCGAGCCGCCAGATGCAGTTCCCGTACGCGTCGTCGAACTTCGTGGCGCCTGTGCCCACGCCCATCCGCCCGCTGCACGGGGATCCACGCGCGAACGGCGCTCTGAGCCCCACTATGGCGGCGCCCGCGGGAGGAGGGGGAGGAGCAGACGACAACAGCGCGTCACCCGCCGGAAAGAGCGCGCTGCCGCTCCCCGTGCCGGCATCGCGCATGTTCCAGCACCAGGCGGCGTCCCCGTCGTTCTACAACACAGCGCAGGACGAACCTGCGGTGGCTCCGGCGGCACCCAGCAACGGAGGAGAAGCAGAAGGAGGAGGAGATGCCGCCGCCACCGGTGCCGCTGCCACCTCCGGGGGCTTCCAGGAATCCTGGAGCGGTGGCGCTCCGCCGAGTGCGACTGTCGGATCTCCTTCTGCGGCGGGTGTGGTGGCTGCGACCGTGGCGAGCACCGAGACCGGATGGAGCAACCAGACTGGTGCCGCTCCTGGGAGTGGGAACACCACTCCACAAGACGGGAATCGCGCACCGGATCCCGGATTGCCGCCTCCGCCGTTCGCGGCAGGCACGCTGCTGGCGCAGCAGATTGACGACAGCGTGTTTGGCATCGATCGCGCGAACCTCGGCCGCATGATGTCGTACGCGAAGAACGTGACGACGCCGGCGCAGGCGATGGCGATGGCGGTCGACGTGCTGCGCGCGACGGTCACTGGTGACAAAGGAGCGCACGGTTGGAAGGACGCGTACCAGCAAGATGAGTACGAGGTGCTGCTGCAGAAGGGTTCGATCGGGCTCTGCATGAACATGAGCGTGCGGATGGGCTCGGTCACCGTGACGAGTTTCCGCCGACCCGACGGTGGCATCATGGGGCCGGCGGAGGCAAGCGGGATGATCCGGATCGGAGACGAACTCATTGCTGTGGACGGGTACCCGGTCCAGACGCAGGAAGACTTCGCTCGTGTCGTCTCGCGACTGAAGTCGTTGCGTCCGGTGCTGCTGCGCTTCCGGCGTCCAGGAGGCGTCGGGCTTGTCGGCAGGATCAACGATGTGAACGGATACCGAAGCGGACTCCGAACTTCGATGACCGGTTTCGACAACCCGGAGCTGTTCACGGTGGGCATGTGGGAGATGGGTGTTCGATACATCTCTCCGAACCAGTGGGCGGCTGAGCTCCACGTCGACGGCGGTGGCATTCGTCGCTTGGGTGTCTACGCGACAGAGAAAGAAGCGGCACTGGCGTACAACCGGTACATTCACCAGACGTACGGGAACAGCGCGATCAAGTTCATGAATCCAGCCGGCAACATGTCGTCGGCAGGCGGACTGCCATCCCAGCAGCACCCGGGGATTCCTGTCGCGGCGTCGACTGTGCGCGACATCAAACCTCTGCAGCGTCCGGCGCGAAGAGCAGAGCTGCGCGTGGTGTTCACACCCGAGCAGAAGGAGCAGTTGCGCGCGCAGATCATGGTGTTCAAGTACTCGTCTACCAACTCGGCGATCCCGAACGAGTTGCTCAGTCGAGCGTTGCGAACGACAGCTCACAACCACATCATCCAAAAAGCTGCCGACCCGAAGAAGCGGAAGACGTTCACGGCTCACACGGTCACGAAACCGGTGAAGAAGAAAACGAAGAAGGGACGCGGGAAGAAGAAGCAGGCATCTGACGAAGACGAAGAGGAGAGCAACTCGGACGACAACTTTGCTGCAGCCGCGCCTCCAAAAGAAGTGAAGCCGACGCGTCGATCTGGAAGAAACGCTGGCAAGGCGAAGAAGTCGTACGTGAAGGAAGAGAACGAGTCCGACTTTGAGTACAGCGACGAGGAGAAGCCAGCGCAGAAGGTGAAGCAACCCGAAGCGCCGAAGGGACCGCAGATCGACAAGATCATTAGCGTTCGCTTCTTCAAAGAGGACAAGGACGACAAGGAGATCACGATGCAGTTCCTGATCAAGTGGAAGGACGTCTCGTACCTGCACGTGAGTTGGCTGAACGTGTCTCAAATCGAGTGCTTCGGGCAACACTCGATTATGAGAATGCGCCGGTACGTCCAGAAGAACAGCCGCACGATGGAGTTGGCTCGCGAGAACGTTGTCGTCGGGGAGGAGAAGGACTACAGCGCGTACTTCAGCGACGCGTACGTGGAAGTGGACCGCATCTTGGCGATGAAGGAAGTGGAAGAGCCCGTGGAAGTCAACCCGTTCAACAACCACGGCGCGGGCGAGGACGACGACGCGAAGCCGCTGATGAAGCAGGGAAAGAAGTACCTGGTAAAGTGGCGGGACTTGAGCTACGTCGACTGTTCGTGGGAGTGGGAAGACGAGCTGACAGACGACCGTAAGATCGCGGCGTTCCACCGGTACAACCACCCGCCGATCATCAACGGCGCGCACCCGGCAATGTTCAGCGACGTTCGCCCGGATGCGAACACGTGGGCGAAGTACCAAGAATCGCCAGTGTACCACGGCCAGAACACACTGCGACCGTACCAGCTGGAGGGGCTCAACTGGATGGTGTTTTGCTGGTACAACCGCCGCAACTGCATCCTCGCAGACGAGATGGGTCTCGGCAAGACCGTGCAAGCGACGTCGATTTTGGAGCACCTTCGTCAGCGCGAGCACATCCGTGGACCGTTCCTCGTGGTGGCGCCGTTGGCGACTCTCGGGAACTGGAAGCGCGAGATCGAGACGTGGACGTCGATGAACTGTGTTGTGTACCACGACTCGGAGGGCGGCGCCGACATCCGCGCGTTCATTCGCGAGCATGAGTTTCACTACGCGTCCGATGTCTACAAGAAACGTGGCATCTACAAGTTCAACGTGCTGGTGACGTCGTACCAGACTTTGATGATGGATGCGGAGTTCCTCGACTCGATCCACTGGCGTTACGTCGTGATTGACGAAGCGCACAAGCTGAAGAACCGCGAGGCAAAGCTGCTGCAGTCACTGAGCAACTTCCACTGGGACTCGTGCCTGCTGATGACTGGCACGCCATTGCAAAATGGCGTGTTCGAGCTCTGGTGTCTTTTGAACTTCATCGAGCCGGAGAAGTTCCCGAGCCAGCAGGAGTTTTACGACGAGTACGGCGATCTGAATACGGCTGAGCAGGTTGCACGCCTGCACGAGCAGCTTCGTCCGTACATGCTCCGACGCGTGAAGGAAGATGTCGAGAAGAGTATTCCGCCGAAAGAAGAGACGATCGTCGATGTGGAGCTGACGACGCTGCAGAAGAAGTATTACCGTGCGATCTTCGAGCGCAATCGCTCGTTCCTGAACATGGGAGCGTCCGGGACGGTTGCGAACCTCGTGAACGTGGAGATGGAGCTGCGCAAGTGCTGTAACCACCCTTTCTTGATCCGGGGCGTCGAAGAGAAGGAGTGCGCGCGGTTCGACGAGCAGCAGCGGACGAAGATTTTGATCCAGGCGAGCGGAAAGACCGTGCTGCTCGACAAACTGATGACGAAGTTCAAAGCCGAGAAGAAGAAGATCCTGATCTTCTCGCAGTTCAAGATCATGCTCGACATCATCGAAGATCTGTGTCAGCTGCGCGGCTACGGGATCGAGCGCTTGGATGGTTCAGTCCGCGGCAACTCACGACAGGCTGCGATCGACCGGTTCAACAACCCCGACTCGGAGACTTTTGCGTTCTTGTTGAGCACCCGCGCAGGCGGAGTGGGCATCAACCTGATTGCGGCATCCGTCGTGATTCTGTTCGACAGCGACTGGAACCCGCAGAACGATTTGCAGGCAGTCGCTCGGTGCCATCGTATCGGGCAAACGCAGTCTGTGAACATCTACCGACTCGTGACGAAGAAGACGTATGAAGCCCAGATGTTCGACATCGCATCCAAGAAGCTCGGCATGCACCACGCTGTGTTCGAAACCGGGGGCGTCCGCAACGAGTTTGACGGAGAGGACGGCGACAGCAGCAACATGATGTCGCTGATGTCTCTGGACCGCGAGAAGGTGGAGATGATGATCCGGTACGGCGCATACGCGATCATGGGCGAAGACGACGAGCAAGATCCGGAGAACCGGGCAATCAACGAGCTCGATATCGACCAACTTCTTTCATCCAGTCGCACGATTCGTTACGATCCGACGCGTGGAGAGAACGCTGAAGGCGAAGAGGCGGAGAACGGCGAAGGTGGCGGTGGTGGCGGCGAGGAGGGGCCGAAGCCGACGGTGTCCCAGAGCAATGCCATCTCGTTCTCAAAGGCGACGTTCACCTCCGAGACGTCGGACAGCACGATCGATTTCAACGACGAGCAGTTCTGGGAGAAGGTGCTGGGTCCGAAGCCTGTGCAGCTGCTCATGACGAAGGTTCAAGAAGGTGTGCTGTCGTCTGCGTCGACTGACGAGATCAAGGAGTTCTTGACTGAGCTGCGGGAGCTCGCTCGAGCGGTGGTGAAAGAGCGGCAGCGCGGCGGTTCTCTTGCGGACGCGGACCAGATTATGGCGATCCTGATCGAGCTGAAGGTCACAGGGCCAGTCGTCAAGGGTGTCGTAAATGTGCGAACCGTGGCAGCTGAGTGGCTAGATGTGATCGAGCGACCGAAGCGCCGACGGAACCAGGAGGCAGAGAGCGAGCTGATGTACCTGGATCTGCTGGACGGCAAGAAGGAGGTGTTGCAGCAAACGAAGAAGGCTGGAGCTCGTGGTCGCAAAGCGAAAGCAAACGGACCGAAGCGCGGGAAGAAGGCGTATCATAGCGACAACGAAGCGGACGCCGACGATGATGACGGAGCGGCTTCGCGCAAGCCGAAGAAGGCGACCGCCCGGAAGGGAGGTGATTCCGTGTCGGGTATCCGCATTGTGCTAAAGCGATCTGGGGAGTCGGAACCGTTTACGATCCACAAGTTCGAGAGCAACAAGCGAAAGATCCAGAAGAGACTGCCTGTTGTCGGAGAGCCGTCGCCAGCAACACCGTCGTCATCGTCGAAGGCAGGCGCTGAGAAATCGAGAGAAGGAAACGAGAATGCATCAAGCGATTCTGAAGACTCGCAGGCGGAGACTGCCAAGCGGGCAGAGGAAGAGGAGGAGGAAGAAGAAGAGGAGGAAGAAGACGAGGAGGAGGAGGAGGAGGAAGAGGAGGAGGAGGAAGACGAAGACACTCCTCAAAAGAAACGGCGACGAGCACCGACGAAGAAACGCGGCCGCAAGAGTCGCAAGGAATCGGTCGAGTCTCAAGGCGATCCCGAGATGTGGTGCCGCGTGTGCTTCAGTGACCAGGGCTACGTCGACGACCCGATCGTCCAGTGCGAGAAGTGCGGAGTCGCGGTCCACAAGGTGCGTTCGTGGTGTTTTTATGATCTCAAATTGTGGAAGAAGACTGGCGGACGCGTGCTCATGCGTGGTTGTCCGATTCGTGTGTGTGCGCGCAGTATTGCTACGGCATTGAAACTGTTCCTGAGGGTGACTCGCCGTGGCATTGCGATGTGTGCATGGAGTCGTCTGTGCCGACAAACGAGCTGGTACGCTGCGATCTTGAGCGGCATGGAGTGTTGCACTGTGGCGCTCTAACTCGCGTGTTTCTTGTCGAGCAGCCGTGCGCGTTGTGTCCTCTGAAGCGATCGAGCAGTGCGTTCAAGAAGACGTCCGAGGGCGAGTGGACCCACGTGGTGTGTGCGCTGTGGGCTCCTGGCGTCCAGTTCGCAGACGTGGAGCGCATGAGCGGCGTGAAGCACGTGGCGGAGGCGGTCGTTGAGATGAAGGGCTCGACGTGCGCGATCTGCAGCGAGGACGACGGCTGCATCAAGTGTTTCCGCGTCGCGTGCTCCGCGCACTTCCACCCGCTCTGCGGTCGCGAGAGCAAGGGGGACTACGACATGTTTATGAGCGAAGGCGGCCAGCTGCGCGCGTTCTGCCCCAAGCACCGCTCGAAAGCGAAGCGAATGCTTTGACGAGCGCTCGGCGAAGCAAGCGGCCATTTGGGGAGAGCGACGCAATACATGAGAGTCCGGCAGTCATGCGTGGTGCGTTTGGTGTGTTGATCTCTCGTGTGCTCAGAGCAGCTCGAACTCGCGGACGGCCCGCTCCATCTGCGAGTCGAACTGCGACAGCCACGACTGGTCCAGGAACCGGTTCGCCTTCTTGCCCCACTCGAGCTCCTCCAGACTTTTGCAAAACTGGTGCAGGAACACCATGCCGTTTGACGCAACCACTGCAGCAGCTGACGGCGCTGGTGCCGCCGGTGCCGACGCCGACACTGAAGCTAAGGACGCTGCCGAAGACGCGTGCGAAGCTGGGGACGACGATGGCCGAGAGTTGACTGCGGGCGAGACGGAGGAGCTCCCGGCTCCGAGCGCGCGCTCGATGAGACTGTCCACGAGCCCTTCGTCCACGCCAGGAAGGTCGAGGCGCAGCAGGATCGAGCGCAACTGGGATATACTCAGCGCTCCCACTTCGCTCACGTCGGCGGACTTGCACTCGTCGCAGATGCGCTGGCGGTGCTTGGCGATCACGCTGAACTTGCCGGTCGGCTTGCTCTCAACCAGAGTAGCTCGCTTCGCGTGGCTGAGCTCCTTCTGGAGCTGCTCGCGCTGGGCTTCGCTCCTTCGAGCGACGCGAACGAGCTCCTCGAACTCGTCGATGTCGATCGACCCGTTACCATCCTTGTCGATGTAGTTGATGAAGTCTTGGGCCTGCTCCGCCGAGAGCTGGATCTCCATCTGCGAGAGCGTGTCGAGCATCTCCTGCGGTGAGATGCTGCCGTTCCCGTCAGCGTCACAAAAGCGGAAGAGGTCGATCACGCGGAGATGCTTGCGCTTCATGTACACGTCGATGCGCCGCACGATCTCGCGAAAGAGCGTGAGCTTCTCTTGCGTCTTCTGGTCTGTTGTCTGGTACGTGCCCGTGAAGGCAGCGTCGAGTGCGTTGTCACCTCCGATTGCCGCTGCGCGGTGGTCAGCAGCAGCAGAGGCCGCTGGACCCCAGCCGTGGACTGCCGTCGTGTTTGGACCGCGTGCGGCGGACACGGCTCGACTCGTTGCCAGCGCGGTGGTCTGAAGTTGCTGACTCTTGCTCTTGCCTAACGCTCTGCTTCGTCCACGTGACGGAGAGGATGCATTCTGGGACGGAAGACGCTTCTTCGCAGTCTGCTGCGGCATGGGTGCGAGCATCTTCGTGCCGGGGATCGACAGTTTGGGGAAGTTCAGGAGCTGTGGAGCTTGGAAGCTGTTCGAGAGTGTTAGTGTTAGCAAACACACCAGGATCAGGAGCATCTCAGGGCGAGCTACGAGCAGAATCGACGTACGCGTTGTTTGACGATGGCCTCGAGCTTGCCGCAGCTGCATCGAGAGACAAAGAGTCGAGTGTCTTAGCTGTCTGTGGAGGAGGAGTACCAATCATCACTGCAGCAATCAGCTCGGATCGCTGTCCGCTTGCCAGCATCTTCTTCAGAGACGCTTGCCACGGTTTGACGCCGTTGTTACTGTCGCCAGTGGCAGCTTCTGGTTCGGCGACAGCTTTCGTGCGCTTCCCTGCCTCGTCGCTTGCAGTAGCAGAGAGGTTGATCGACCGGTTGTTACCGCAGGTCGACGTTCTTGAGAGCGACGGCGACTCCACGCGATCTCTCCGCGATGGCGGAGTCTGGTCTTCTCCTTGTTGGAGCCTTGAGGAGACAGATGCTGTCTCGATCTGACTGCGATGAGACAACGAGCGCGAGAGAGTCGCCTTGACACGCTTCGGGGTTAGCGAGATCGTTGTGTCCCGGGAAGAGGTCCGCTCGATGAGTTTGGGCTTCGATGCCTGCTGGTGCTTCTCCAGCTCGATCAGCGGGAGCGAGAGGTCCGGCAGTCCCGTGAGCGAGATGTCGGCGTCGTCTGCGGTGGTGTTTTTCGTTGCCATGCGCTCACGCATGAGCGTCAGCCGCTGCGACTCCTCCATGATGATCTTCATCTCGATCTCGTCTAGAGCGTCAGCGGACAGTAGAATCAGTGGCGGTGAGTGAGGTGGACAAGGACTCAAAGCGACACACGTTGATGCTCGGAAAAGACGACTGACCGACTTCGTCGCGCGCGGTTGGGTCCTGCTCGTACCCGAGTACGTAGATCTTGGCGTTCACCTCTCGGATGATCCCGTCGTAGACCCGCCCGTCCGCGAGTTCTTTGAGGAACCGCGTGCTCTGTGCCATCGAGAGTGACGAGCTCGAAGTCGGTGCTGGCTGCACGCCACTCTGGAGTGCCTTCTTTTTCCTCGCCCGGCGCTTGATGAACGAGCGCACGATGGCTTGGATCAGCAGCAGCCCCTTGCGGAACGAAACACCGGTCGTATACAGCTGAGCATCGCCCTTGAAGACGACATCCTGGGCGGCTGCATCTTTCGCTTCGCGGTCTGCCGACTTGCACACCTCGCACAGCTGCAGCAAGAACTCGTGCGTGTCTTCCACTGCGACGCCGGCGAGCACTTTGATCGGGCTCACCAGCAGCAGACACGATATGCGCTTGCTGTTGATCGTTGTCATCGAGAACGTCACGAACGCAATCGCTCGCGTCAGGAAGGCGGCCTGCGCAGCACATCCGTCAAAATGGGAGCTACCACCGCGTTGGTGAAGGTCCGTCGTGAGCGAGCACACGCACCTTGTCCTCTTTCGTGACGAGCTCGGCGAACTCGAGCTGATGGTACGTAAAAATGTCATAGTCGCCGAGCGTCTCCACGAGCAGCTTGTGCAGGAAAGTGAACGGCGGTCGATACAACACTTTCCGGCTCAGCGCCGTGGTCTGCACGACCGTGAGCAGCGTCTGGTACGTCTTCTCGACGAGCGCGTCGAGCGTGCTGCTCATGCTCGCCACGGTTCGCGTTCGCCGCCGCGTCCATTACCTTGTATCGGGCGATGAAGCGCCGCTGAATCGTTTGTTTCCAAGTTTAGCCGATCACAACGAGATCAAGGACAACCTTGTTAACAACCATTGATCTCTCAAGAGAAGCGTCCTCTTCGTTCGCCACCGCTGCCACCGCCGCCGCCGGTCGATCGATCTCTCAAAGACGAATCGCTCGACGCCAGTCAAACGAACGGACGGCGCGGCTGCTCTGGTCGCCGTGCCTGCACGCGTTGAAGACTTGCCTGTGTCGGCACCAGGAAGTGGTTGGCTTGTCGCTTCGACCTTGCTCCGTTGCTCGCGTGGGGTGCCGTTCCTGCAGATCCTCTCGAAGTCGGTGGACCCTGGGACTTCGATCGCACCCGCCTGCTCGTCGACGTGTTCGCTGAAGCCGGACGACTGAGGTGGTCGCTGCTGTACTGCTGCTGCTGGTGGTGCTGCTGCTGCGCGCTACTGAACCCCGCAGGCGACGCTCGAATCGTGTACGGGTGCGGCGAGTGCACTTTCTGGAGCAGACTGTCAAAATCGGCGAATGTGTACGCCGGGCGAGAGTTGGTGGTTTGCGTCCTAGATGCAGCAGGTTCAGCCGAATGACTGGAGCGCTGAGCAGGAGCAGGAGTCCGAGCCCGGCTGGTACGCGTATCGACACCGGAGCGATTCACGAGCGAGTCGAGGATGTCATCGTCGTCGGAATCGTTGCGGTGGTGGAGACGCTGGTGACTCGAATGCCGGGAGTTGGTGTCGTCGTGCGCGCTCGCTCGAGCGCCGCCATTGCTCATCGCTGTCACCGGTGTCCGCTTCTTCGCTCCTCGCGCTAGAGCTGAAGCAACAGTAGAAGTCGGCGCGGCGGCAGATGGGCGAGTGGCTTCTCGGTTGATCTGAGGTGGAGCTGTGAGTCTGCCAAGCGTGTGCTGCTGCGGTTGCTGGGCTTGCTGATTCAGCTGGAGTTGCTGAAGCAGCTTCTTCTGCCGAACGCGGATCTTCTCGGACAGATCCAGCGACTCCTGCAGCGACTCGCAGTGCGCCTTGAGTCGCTCGAGGGCCTCGCGCGCCTTCATGGCTTCCTCATACTTCCGCTCGGTCGACACCAGCGTTCGCTTGGTCTGCCACGTTGGAGAGCAAGTGGCACAAGATCAGATCGAGGAGCCACCTCCGCGAGGACGCTTGGCGCAGTCACCATCACCGCTGAGTCGGGACGCACCTTCTCGAGCTCGAAGCGGAGCTGGTCTCGCTCGGTTGTCACCTTGTGCAGTTCGCGCATCGTGCTCACGCTCGTGTGGCTCAGGATCCGTCCTTTCGTCGGCGTCGTTGAGTGTTCGCTGATGTCTGGAAGCAAGCGAGGACAACGAACGACAGAGACACCGAGTCGTCAGTACCGCCAGCGACGGGCGGCGACCGCCAAGCAGCTCAGCGACACTCACTCGACCGCGAGCGCTGCTTCTTGGTCTTCACGGCAGGAGACGGCAGCTGCCGCGCCTCTCGCGTCTCCTGGTGCTGGCGGCGGGTGTGGTGGCTCTGCTCACGCTCGCCACCGCCATCGCCCCTCGCTGACGAGAGCGGTGCTGCCTCCAGCGGCGGCGTCTGCTGCGGGGCGCGCACAGTTGAGTTGCTGCGGTGCGAACTTGCGCGCAGCTTGAGCGTGAGGCTCGCGACGTCCTTCTGTAGCTCCTCGAGGCGCTGCTCGAGCCGGTTGCGCCGCTGGAACTGCGATCGCGCAAATTCGGCGGCGGACTGTGCGCGGTCTCTGCCTCCACTCTCGTCGCTCGGGACCGCGCGCCTGGCGCTGGGTTCTGGCGTCGAGAAGGCGTCCGCTGCTGTCGCGTACGGATGGCGCGGGTGCTGGATCTGCGCGGGCGGCGTCTCCTGGTAGTGCCATTGCTGACGGCTGTCGGCGCGGTGTTGGTCGTGGTGGTCGGGAGTAACGAACCCGCGGGCGTCGGACGCGATCGTCTGCGGCTGCTGCTGGCTCTGCGGATCGCTCTCGCGCTGCTGCTGCTCGCTGGCGCGCGCGCGATGAGCTCGTCGGCGACCTCCGCCTCCGCCATTCAGCATTTCCGAAGTCTTCCCGCCAAAAATCCAAGTGTTTCCCCTCAGGTTTGCAGAATCAGGTCGAAACTCGAAGCGACACGGCAAAAGATGCCGTCGAACGCCGGCGCCGGCGCCGAGTCCGCGGCGGCGAGCGACCTGAGCGCGAACTGGAAGTCGGCGCTGTGCGTCACGTCGCTGTACGACTCGTACGTGCAGCTGCAGCAGGAGAACGCGGCGCTGCAGGAGCAGGTGCAGCAGCTGACGCGCCACACGCACGAGCTGCTTGCCGCCCAGCCGGCCCGCAACGCGAGCGACGCGGACAGCGATCTCAACGGCGAGCAGCTGCGGCGCGAGGTCGCGCTGCTGCGCGCCGAGAAGGAGCAGCTGAAGCTCGTGCTCGCGCAGCAGCGGCAGAATGCGGAGGCGGAGACGCGCGAACGCCAGGCACAGTTCGCTGCGCTCGCGGACAAGTACGAGCAGCGCCACGCGCTCGACCCGAACGGCGCCAAGCGCGTGGCGCTCGCAGTGACGACACTGCAGGAGTCGCTTGAGAGCGTCGTGCAAGAGAAAGAGGAGCTCGCGCGCCGCCATGAGGCGCTGCGACGGCGCCACCTCCGCCTGCAGCAGGAGCAGAGCGAGGCGCTACAGCAGCTTCAGGCGCGGGTGCAGACGCTAACGAGCGAGAAGGCAGCGCGCGCCAAGAAAGCGGTCGTCGAGGTGCTGCAGCGGTGGTACTCGGGCCAACTGGCGGCTGTGTGGAACCGCTGGACAGCGACCATCGCTCTCCTGAAGCTGCGCGCGAGCGAGCAGCACGCGCGCGAGTCGATCTGCTGCCAGATCGAAGCGGAGGCGAAGCTGCAGCGCAGTCAGAAAGCAGCGCGCTTGTTTGCCACATGCGCTCAGAGATCGATGCGGCGCGGACTCCTCGCCTGGCAGCTGCTGGTGCAGCGGCGACAGCAGTCGCGCGCTTCAGTGCTGGCGTTCCGGCGCCAGTGCGCGCGACGACGGGTTGGCGCGCTCTTCGTTAAGTGGAAGCGAGCTGCACAAGCGCGAGGATCACATCGGCGCGGATTCGACCGCTTGGGACGCGTGCTCTCGACGCACAGCAAGCGCACGCAGTGGCGGAAGTGGACGCAGCGCGTGTTCGTCCAGCACGTCGTCACCGAGCTGCAGAGCGCGAACACGGCGCTGCTCACCCGCGTTGCGTGCCTGCGGGCGGAGCTGGAGAGTGCGACCGCAAGACTGGCGACCGCGGTGAACGAACGGGCGGAGGTCGCCGCCAGGTTCGATCTCGAGCAGCGCGCACTGGAGGCGAGAGCGAGCGAGAAGCGCTCGATGGAAGCCGCCCTCACCGCTCGCATCGGAGGCTTCCTCGCAAAACAGAACTGCCGCCACCTGCTTCGCAGCGCCGTCGAAGCTTGGAAGACACTCACTTCAGCGAAGCGCGTGCTGCGGCGGCACGCGAGCAGAGTGCAGGAGCAGTTGTCGAGGGAAAGAGCTCGGAGAGGTGTGATCAGGTGGTATGCTGCGACCCAGAGCCAACGGCAGTACGTGCGCGTCCTGACCCACTTCGTCGCGCGCATGCGGCAGCTCGGCGTCCTTCAGTGCTTCAACGCGTGGAAGACGTTCAGGGAGAGGAAGCAGGAGCAAGCTGGTACGATCCGGCGGGTAGTGCTCCACATCGCTCACAAGCACACGAGCGCGTGCTTCGAGCGCTGGGCCGAGTTCCGGTCGCGGCGTCTGGAGTTGCGCTTGGGGCTTCAGGCGATGGAGGCGACAGCAGTCCGGATTCAGACGTCTGCTGCGGTTGCGTCGTGGAGACAGCAAGTTGCTGTGGTTGCAGCTGCTGCAGAGATCAGGAGACAGCATGAGGAGCAACAGGCGTGGCAGCTCCGCTTCGAGCAGGCGAAGCACGACGCGAGAGTGCTGCGCGGTAGCTTGCTGCGCTGGCGGCGAAGCGTGCAACGCGTCCAGTCCAGCAAGCTCCTGACAGCGAAGGTGCTTAGGCGTTGGCGCAATATGCTGCTCTCGAGCGTTCTGAACGACTGGCAGCACTTTGTCGCCGCACGAAGACGACAGCGAGAGCTCGTTGCTCGATGGCTAATGCGACACAGCGCTGCCACGCTGCAGCGCGCGTGGACCAAGTGGCAGAAGCAGATCCTGCTCAAGGCGCAACATGACGCGCTCGCACGGGTACGCGAGGAGTACGCCACCGTTGTCGCGCGACTTCAGACCGAGATCCTTGAGCTGCACGCTGCGCACCGAAACTTGGCCAACGACCGAACCGAGTCGGCGCAGTCTTTGCGCCTCCAGCTCGAGCGATCGAGACGCGAGCTGGAGCGTGAGACCCAGCGCCAGGAGAAGTTCGCAAGTGCGCTTGCAATGCTCGCGGCGCGAAGCGAGACAGCTCATCTTCAGCGCGGGAGCTTCCGCAACTGGAGGAACCAAGTCGCAGCTCGCAAGCGAGTGCGCGAGGCTGTCGCGGGGTTCGTTCGTCGAAGCGAGTTGCAGAGACTCGCCACCGTGCTCTGCGCGTGGAAGTACGTGCTCGAGCAGCGCTCGCTGCTCGTCGCTGCTGTTGGTCTCCTGCGATCATTCGAGGGTCAACACCGCACCTCTCAGAGCTTCTCAGCTTGGAGGCGAGAGGTGCAGAGGGTGCGCAGCGTTCGCGACTTCCAGTCTCGCTTCCAGGATAGATCGCTCCAGCGATGGCTCCGTGGGATTCTCTGCGAGTGGAAGCGAGAGTCGCGCAAGAGCTTTCTCATGCGACGCACCGCTGAGCGCATCTGGCAGCACTCGGTGCACGTGCGGATGCGCGAGATGTTCGGCAAGTGGGCGGCGCTCAGTCGGCAGCAGCGGCTCGAGGAGCAGAAGAGCAGGCGCAAGGATATGCTCGCGTCCATCCAGTCGAGAGTCTTCAGCAAGTGGACGAGCTGCTCGGCTCGCGTGGTGCTTGCCGCTTGGAGACTAGCGGCGCGCCACTGTCGGCGATCCAGACAAGCAGGAAGCAGCCTCGCTGCGTGGAGGGCGGCGCGCTTGCTGCGTGCTAGTCTGGATGGTCTACGCGACAACGCTGCTCGGAAGCTGGAGCAGCGACGACGAGTTCGCCGGCTGGTCGAGAAACGAGTCCGAGAAGATCAGTGCCGTGCATTTGCGCTGTGGAGAGCGGAGCATCTGCGTTGTCAGCGCCGGGAGATCGAGACACTGCGCGGTGCTCGCGCTCAGCTCGAGTCCGAGCTCCTGCAGAGCCGAGAGCAAGCAACGGAGGCGGTTCAAGTGGCGAGAGGGATGGATGACAAGCTAGAGAGGGCGATCTTGCTGGCCAAGCGCCATGAGAGCAGCCTCGAGGCGCGGTCACGTGAACGGATCCTAGACCGACACTTCTGCGTGTGGATGGTGAGTGTGCGGGAGTCGCAGCGTGCTGAGCGCCTTGCGCGACGGCTTGGGATTGACGCTCGCAAGCGGAGAACGCTCGCGATCTTCACGCACTGGAGAGCAGCGTGGACAAGCGCCAAGAGAAGGCGGAGTACAGCAGAAGCTCGAGTGCAGCGCCTCGATCAAGCGTGCCTACGCAGACACATCCATGCGTGGTTCCAGCACAGTCAACGTCTGCGCAAGGCGACGAACCAACTTGCAGCACTGACACACCGGAGAAGAACTCGAGCGGTGCAGCAAGTGTTCCGTGGGTGGCGCTCGCACCTCATCTTGAAGCGCAGTGTCCGAACCTTCGCGCCACGCTTGGACGATCTCGCACGAAGACTGAGGCTGAGTGATGCCCTCGAAGTATGGCAGCGAGTCACGACAGCAACGAGAAGAGCAGAGTCGAGAGCGAACGAGAGACAGCGGCGCATCCTGGAGTTCGTCATGGGGCGACACGGATGGACGCTCGAGCGTGTGTTTGGCTCCTGGCGCTCCATCACCGCCGCGAAGAGAATCGTACGCTCGGAAGCGCACCAGCGGTTCGTCCAGAAGCACATGCGCCTCACCGCAGCTGTACTCGCAACGTGGAGGCTCGCAACGCGGCAACAGAAGCGTTGGCAGTGCTTGCTCGCGCGGCTGAGCAGGAACTTCGAGCGACGCTTCTTGCGGGTGGCAATGGCTGCGTGGCACCACCGCGTCCTCGAGCACGAGGTGGAAGTGCTGCACGCGACGAACACGATACAAGCCCGTGACCTCGACGACGTTCGACAGCAGCTCCTGTCGGCGGACAAGCAAACGAAGGAGTTACAGTGCTCGCTGAAGAAGAGTGTCGAACAGGTCGGTCGCCTGGAAGTGCTGCTGGCGAGATCCAGCGCGGAAGCGACGAACTTGAACCAGCGACACCAGCAGAAGACCCAACAGGCTCGCGCGCTCGTGCGTCTGATTCTCCACCGCAGTGTGTCGAGAGCGATTCTCGCTGCGTTCACGCGCTGGAGAGCACACTGCAAGACACTGCAAAGCTGTGGTCGAGCTCTCCAGTGCCTCGAGCACCTCTTGAACCGCAAGCAGCGCGCAAGATCGTTCGTCCGATGGAAAGCGAAGGCTCTCCGCGCATCGAGATTCGTTCGAGTTCGGCACCGAGTAGCGGTGTCACGTGTGCGTGCGTGCTTCGAGGCGTGGACGCGGCGCTGCTTCGTCGCCATTCGCGCCAAGATGCTGTTGCTTCGACTCGGTGTTGAGGTGGAGGCGCGGTACACTCAGAAGCGACTGACGATGCGCGGAGCCTTTCGCATCCTGCACAAGCACAGCAGTGCAGCACAGCTCTCCAGTCAGGTGGCGCTGCTCAAGCACTCTGTTCATCTAGACGCTCGTGCGAACACCCGTCACCGAGCAAAGCTGTGCTTAGCGAAGTGGAGCTGGCGGACGTACTTCGATCGCTTGCAAGCGCTGCACCGCTTCTTCTCTCGATGCCGAGGCGAGTGTTCGAGGCAGCAAGTACTCCGGTTCCGCAGAGTCATCGATGACCTCGAAGCTGCAAAGCTACGTGTGGCGACGCAGCTGGAGACAGTGACACACGAGTTCCAACAAGCGGAGAAGCTTCGACTTGCGACTGCAGCAACAGCAGGAGAGTCGGCGGCGGACGAGCGATCGGTTGTCAGCAGCTGCCTTCCAGGACTGCGCTCGCTCTTTCGACATCTTGCGCAGGTAGCAAGCACGAAGGAGCTCTTCACCAAGATCTCGAGCACGTTTCCACAGATGCTGCACGGGAGCTCAGGTAAGCGCGCGCGCGCGCGCGAGAGAGAGAGAGAGAGAGAGAGAGAGAGAGAGAGGGCGGCACTGAGTCGGCTCTCCCGAACTAACCAGCGTTCGATGGCCAGCGATTCTCTTCTTGCACGACCCGAGCAGCAACGAGCTCTGGACACAGCGCGAAGACGCAAAGGTACTCCAGGTGCCCGCGTCGCTCGGGATTGCAGGTTACACGTTCTCGAGCTGCTCGAGCGTGCTCGTGGACGACGTCAGCTCCGACCAGCGCTTCCACGCTCTCGTAGACCAATTTGTGATCTCGGGCCTCCGCCACGAAGCGCAGACGTCTTCGTCGTCGCTAGGTCTGTCCGGACCACGTGCTGTCGCCAAGCCCAAGATCACGCTCTTCTCGTCCGCGCTGCTCTCGCACGAAGGTGGGCAACTGCGCAGCCAGTAACTGAGGTCGTTCGCCTCGCCAACCAACTGTGCCCTGCCCGCAACAGGGTCTGTGTACGGCGTGCTGCAAGTCGCGATCTCCATCTCGTACATGGCGGCATCGGAGGCGTCCTTCTTCGTCAGTCAAGCACAGCTACTCGGGAGACTCTGCTGCTTCTACGGTACGAGGATCGCTGACGTGCCGTCTTCGCTGCTGCTCGTGAGTCTGCTGACTCGTGTGTGTCTCGACGCGACTCTCTCGTCTGCTGCGCAGTCGAGCAGATTCTCTTCGAGATCGTCCGCAGCGCTCCGGACCGCGTGCGCGCGCGGACGCCCGACACGTTCATTCGCCTCTTCAAGCAGAACCGGAACTGGCGCAAGTACTTCGTCGCGCTCGAGCGGCGCGCCAGGTCGACGAGTGAGGAGCTCCAGCGCGTGCGCAAGGAGTGTGAGGATCTCGCGGGGGAGAAGGATCAAACGAAGCAGGCGCTCGAGCGCGCACAAGAGCGACTGGAAGCGCACAAGCGCAACGACGCGGACGTCTCGAGCCAGGTTGTGACGTGGAAGAAGAAGATGAACAAACTCAAGGCGCTGGTTGAGGCGAAGGAGCGCCAAGTCGTCGAGCGGACGCGAGAAGCAGAGGCTGCAGCGGACGAGTTCGCGCGGTACCGACGGCAGCAGCGCTCGAAGGGACTGCGGAGCGTGCTTCTCGCCCCGGACACCGCGACGCGGCGCAGCACCAGCCACCACTCGCTGCGAGAAGAAGAAACAGACAGCGCCGGCGACTCCCGAAGCACTCTGTTGCGCGCCAACAACGCGGCGCTGAAGAACCAACTGGTGCGCGCCGAGTCGGACAGCATTCTGCTCGTCAAGGCGATCGACACGGCGTGCAAGCGCCACGGCGAGCTGCCCGACCCCATGCGGAGGGAGGTGAACCGGATCGCTCTGCGACTGAAGACGACGACAAGCGAGGCCGCGTCAGCCTCGTAGCAGCCAGCCTATTCGCTCGGACGCGAGACGGTCAACACGACGTCTGCTGTCGGCTTGCTGAGTGCCTGGAAGTACCGATCCTTCATGATCTCCGAGAGCAACTCGTGCGTCCCGAGCGGCTCTGTCACGCGGATGTCGACTCCCGGGTGCGTTGCTCGCACTCCAGCGAGAATCTGTTCGATGTCGCCGTCGGCGCCAGCGTGGCGACCTTGCGAGAGGAACAGAATCGCGATCACTAGGACGCCGGAGGTGATGCTGTAGTGGTCCAGAGCAACTTCAAGGAGCGGGTCGTTGAAGTCGTACTCGGGACCTTCGCGACGCTCCATGCAGCCCGTGCCAACCAGCTTCGCCCGGGGGTTCAGCAGCGCGCGAAGCTGATCTCCCACGAGCTCGCGCGCATCGTGCACTTCTCGGTTCGGAGTGCCGTGGTCGAGCACGATCACTGTGATGTCTTCTCCGGGCGGTACGTCCGCCGTCAGCGCAGTCACCTTCTCACACAGGATCTGCGCGACTCGGTCGTCCGCAGCGTTCGCCGTGTCGACGAGAGGTCTGCTGACACGAAGCGACAGCGGCTGGCGCGCAGGCTCGGCAGCGACCTTCTCCCAGCACTTGCGCACCACCTCCGGCAGGAACTCGGTGAGCGTGCTGCTGTTCCCGAAGAAGAGCGGGAGCACGACAGCGTCCACGGCGCTCACTTTGTGCTGGCTCAACTGCTCGACCAGAACGGTCTCGAGCGTCTTCGCCGCCATCCCGTGCAGCTTCGCAGCGTCGATCCGGTGCGAGAAGCGGAAACTGCACGGCACCACCGGCAAGCGCAGCGTGCGGCTCAGGCGGAAGCTGATCTGGCGGAGATCCAAGTACGGCTCCGGCCGCAGCGACCCGATGTTCACGAGGATCACGAGCTTCTTGGCGCTGCCGGTCTCCGTCGAGGCGAACGCGTCGTGCACCAACACATCCACGTCGTCGGCGCTTGCCGCCTCTTCCTCCAGCAGCTGCGCCAGCAGCCCCTCGCGATACGACGGGTACAGGAGCGTCACGCCCAGCTCGCTCTTGACGCGGTCATTCTTGGTGACCTTGCTCTCGGCGTAGAACGTCTTGGCCATCGCGCTCATCGTGGCTTCGGCCTCCTCCCACGTCTGGCTCGGCACCACGGGCACATTCAGCAGCTCGCACGCGTACGCCGTGACCTCGTCCGCCGGCGCCGGCTCATCGTCGCACACATTGTAGATCGCGCCGGCGTTCGGCTTGCCCGCGGACGCGAGCAGGATGCCGACGATGTCGTCGACGTGGACGCGGTTGAAAACGCGGCCGGGGATGTGGATACGCGTCGCCGAGCCGCTGCGCACCTTGGTGATCGTGCCGCGACCCGGCCCGTAGATGCCGGCGATGCGGAAGATGTGCGCCGGCAGCCCCGTGCCGAGCCAGAGCCGCTCGGCCGCGATGCGCATCTGGCTGCGCTTGACCTGCGAGCGCACCGGCGCGCTCTCGTCCACCGCGACGCCGTGGGTCTCGCCGTACACGCCGATGGTCGAGAGGTACGCGAGCCACTGCAGCGAGCCGCCCACCGCCGCGAACAGTTGCTCGCGCAGCGCGAAGAGCACGGGGTCCTCCTGTCCCTCGGCGCGGCCCGTGGGCACCGACACGACCACGTGCGTCACGCCGGCGAGCGCCTGCTGCGCACTCGCCGCGTTCGACGGGTCCCACTGCGCGCCGTCGAACACGAACACGTTGCCGAGACCCTCGCCGCCGCTGACAGCGTCATCGCCGTCAGCAGCGGCGGCAAAGTGGAAGACGCGCGGGTGCTGCGCCGCGAGCTGCAGTGCCGACTCGCGCGAGCGGGTGGTGCCCGCGACTGCGAAGCCGCGCTGGCGGAACGCGAGCGCCGCGCGCGCGCCGGTGAAGCCCAAGCCGAAGACAAAGAGCTTCTGCGGTGGCGGCTGGCGGTGCTGCTGGTGGTGGTCGTGGCAGCTCGCGGCGGCGGAGGTGGCGGAAGAAGGCGGCATCGTGAGGGCTTCTTCGGTCATAGCGTAGCTGTGATTGATCAATCGATCACTCGGAAGAGTGACGTCACAATTTGAGTAAATTGTGACGTCACTCTTCCGAGTGGCCCCAGATCTGTGGCCGCCAGTTCGCAAAGAGGAGCAAGCAAATACTAGAGCAAGCATGAACGGCATCGCGCGCTTCGTGCTCGCCGGCGGGCTCATCGTGGCCGCGTCGCAGCTGGTGGCCGGACCCCTCGCGGACTGGAACGCGCGGCGAGAGGGTGCCGCGGTGCGTGCAGCTTGCGGCTGCTTCTGCTTCTGCCGCCCTGGAGGCGCTTGCTGTTGCTGTTGCGCCAAGAGACTCACTCTCTCTCTCTCTCTCTCTCTCTCGCATGTCAGGAGCTCAAGCGCGTCGCGCAGCCCAAGCTCAAGAAGGACGACGAATAGACGACGCGCCGCGACGACTACGACGGCGACCGCGGTTGTGAAGTGGGGATACAGAGCAAGCAGCAGGCGCGCAAGCCGATTGCCGGCTGGGCGGGCGGAGCACGAGAGCGATTGCCGCAGTAACCAATCGAGTGTCTGATGATCCCCGTCGCCCCGCTCTGCTGCGTTTGAGGAGGAGAGAGTGAGGCGACACGCACGCCTCCCATTGAGAGACGCCAGCACGCGGCACGCGCTACCGAGCGTCGGACGACCTGGCACGCTCGAAGGCCGCGATGGCGTCCGCGAGCGCATCGGCTGTCGGCTGCGGAGCCACCACGTCCGCCGCCCAGTGGCTCGAGCCGGTCGCCTCTGCGTGCTCGCGCATGGCGACCGCCGTCGTTTTCCCTGGGCACCGAGCGCAGCACAGCATGAGGCGACGGCACTTCGCGATCCAACAAGTCCGACGAGCGCGGCCGAGGCTGCGACGCACCGATGGCCGCCTTGCGCACGTCCGCCCACGGCAGCTGCGCTTGCGCCATGGCTTTCAGGCCGCTCGGGCTGAAGAACGCGACCCACTGCGGCACCAGCGCCGGCGGCAGCTGCACGCTCTCCACCTTGCGCGAGCGGTAGACCACGAGCTCCTGCAGCGGCCGCCCGCGCGCGCGGAAGCTCTCGGGCAGCACGGCGCTGCGCTTCTCGCCGCACGCGAAGAGTGCGGGGCGCGTGTCAGCGGCCGGCAGCTCGTCCCCGCCGTGCACGAGCTCGGCCAGCGCCTCGGCGGACCCACACTCGACGCCACGGCACGGGACGCCGAGCGCCTCAAGCTCCCGCGAGGTCGCGCGACCGACGGCGTAAACCGGCATTGCGTGCAGCACCTCCAGCGCCGCACCGAAGCGCACGCCACCGCTGATGTCGTCGCCACCATTGTCGTTGTCGCCGTCGTCACGGTCTCGGAGCGAGAGCAGCGCGCGCGCCACGGCGCCGGCGGCGCGCGGACTCGTGACGAGCAGCGCGCTGAAGCGCTCGAGGTGCGCGACCGCGTCCAGCAGCGCGGCGGTGTTTACGTAGTCAAACGTGAGGACGTCGGCGAAGTGCGGTACCAGCGCGCGACGCTCGAACGCGGCGGCGTATGCGGCGTCCGCAGCCTTGAGCAGCAGCACCTGCGCCATCGTTTCCGAGAGGAAGCAATGATAGTGATGAAAGCGAGGGAGTGTCCTGGCATTTCAATCCATTGCAAGCATGGCGTCGACGACAACGACGACGACGACGACGACGACGCCGGCGGCAGAGCTGCTCCCGGCGTTCGAGGCTCCGACACCCCGCGATCCGTCGCCACCTCCACCCGCGTCTCCGCCGTCCGCTTCTCCACCAGCTACTGCTGCATCAGCATCCTCGGTGGCGGTGCCGGCGGCGGATGCGAGCTGCGCCGGCAAGCGCGCGTACAAGATGATGACGGAGTCCGAGCGCGACCTGGCGCTGCGGCTCGTGGATGGTGGTGCCTCGAAAAGTGACGCCGCGCGCGTGCTCGGCGTGGCGCGCAGCACGCTCTCCACGAACGTCAAGCGGCTGCGCGCGCAGGCGGAGAGCGACGCGCCGGCGCCGCGCGGCAAAGGGCGTCCGCCTGTGCTGCAGGAGGCGGCGCTCGCGCGTATCCGCGCGTGGGCGGACGAGCACAAGCGCGCGTCGAGCGCGGGTGCCGGCGCCAAGAACCCGCGCCAGCTGACTGCCGCGGTGCGCAGCGAGTTCGGCATCGCAGTGTCCGAGGCGACTGTGCGCCGCGTGCTGCAGGAGTACGCAGACGCCACCGCCGAGGACTTCGACTGCGTGCTCACGTTCCACGACCGCGGCGTGTCAACGGCCAAGCTTGTGCGCCTGCTCGGCAGCGCCAAGCGCGCGGTGCACATCTACATGCTCACGTTCACGTGCCGGACGGTGCGTGCTGTCGCTGTGGCGCCGCTGTGAGCTGGGGTGAGGACGGGGCTCACGCGCTGCGCCGACAGTTCCTCGAAGTGGTGATAGCCATCAAAAAGCGCGGCGTGGACGTGCTGATCATCACGGACTTCGTGGCGTGTCCACTGTGGCTCTTCACAGCGCTCAAGGCAGCGGTAGGATGCGTGCAGTGCCGCGTGGGCCGTCGATCTGGTCGTGTGTTCGCGTGGCGAACTGAGCGAGTGCCGCTCTGTCCGCCTCAGAACATCCCCGTGCGCTTCACCTCACAGACGCAGGTGCAGACGCTGCCGCACGCCAACGTGAGTGCCGAGTGGAGTTGCTGGATGCGCTCTGCCCTGCTCACCCCGCCGCTGGACGCCGCACCCGTGCCTGCAGTTT
>JAASFS010000261.1:0-24192 GCA_023333865.1 Globisporangium perplexum | reverse complement strand
GTGCGCCTGCTCGACGACGCGCCACGACTGCGCCGCCTCCGTGAGCGGCGCGCTCGCAGTGGTCGCCGAGCAGCTCTGGAGGCTCGAGAGCGACCCCCACACCGCCGTCGCCGTCGTGTGCGGGTCGAACGGCACCCAGCGCGCGCACACGAGCGTCGAGCCCTCGTCGCCGTTCGCCACGTGTGACCAGCGGTCCTCTTCGACGAGGACGTCCCCAGGCGACAGCTGATCGCCGAGCGCGCGGATGCCGTGCGCCGTGAACACGTCGGGCGCGCGACGAGCGGCGGCCTGAACGTCGAGCCGGAGGCGCTCGAACACGACGCTCTGCTCCCACTTGCTCTGCATCGCCGCGGCGGTGCGCGCGTTCGCGCCGGAAATGGCGTCGTTGCGCCGACGTTCGAGCAGCAGCCCCCATAGCCGCTCGATCCAGTCGGCGTTGCTCTGCACGCGGTCGCTCAGCTGCCGCTGCAGCGAGGCGGCGTCGCGGCGCGCGCGCTGCTGGCGGTCGGCGAGGCGGCGCCAGGCGAGTGCCACGCCCGCGCGGCTGCTGAGGGTGGTGGCGAGAGGAGGCGACGACTTGCTGCTGCGCCGCAGCAGCTCTGTGTGCTGCTCAAGCTCGCGCACCAGCTGCCGCAGCGCCAGCAGCTCCGCGCGCTCGCGGTCGCGCGTCGAGTTGCGGCGGCGCGGCGCGCGCGTCGAGGAGGGCGTGGCGACGGTGGCGACCATGGTCGAGGTGGCGAGCATCGTGTTCGGAATTCGTTGTCTTGAGAAAGAGTAAATAACGTCGGTGCGATTTTGGTTTTTGTATGCTGAAAGTCGAGTACTGAGTATTTCAAAAGCGTTTTGACTGCTGGTCGATTTTACAGGTGTGCTCGTGTTATGAATCTCGGAGCTTGTCGGAGTGGTGCACGCTCACGCATGCGCTCTCTCTCTCTCAGCGGTGGGTCTCTTAGTGGCGGGCTGTACCCGAGCGTAGGGTACTGCAGCCTGACGCGCGATCCTGGCAGTGGCAGCGCCTACGTGTCGAGTCGAGTCGAGTCAAGTCGAGTCGAGTCGAGTCGAGGCGTCCTTTGATGCCATCGCGAAGAAGAGTTTTGACGACGACGACCTCGGGAATAGCGCGAAAAGACTCTTCCACGAGACCAAACGACGCCGCTCGCCGCCACACCGCGCCACTGCGCGCGCACATGCACACATGCACACACACGCACACTCACACACAAGGCATCGACAACCTCCACCTCCTCGACGCATCGAGAACCAGCATGCCAGGACAGAGTCACCTAGAGGCCACGCGATGTAAATTGTCGTTTGTTCGGACACATACGAATGAGACGGAGATTGTCTCCCGTCAAAGTACCGTTCAGCGGCATCCCGCCTACCGTTTGGATCTCAACGGTACTTTTTCGGGAGAGAGAGCTTCTCTGAGCCTCCCTTTCAAGTTTTCTGCGATCTCGACTAAACGCTCGCTTGTCCAGAAAAGCTGAAGCAGCCGCAACTTGAACGCGAGCATTGCGGACAATCGTTCTGGCTTTATCAGACTAGGGCTAGGGAGTGCTCTCATTCGAACGATTCGTCTCCTTGTAGCTTGAGAAGAGTATGCTCCAAGTCAACCTGCTCTCGACTCCTGCTGCCACGACCGGTTCAAACCAGCGGCGGCTGTCCCGGAAAAGCGCCCGCAACCGCCACCGTCGAGAGCTTGGCAGAGCTCATTTCGTGCTGCTGCTTGCTGGCGGCGACGTCGATCACCACCTCTTCCTCCATCTCTGCGGACGTGCGCGTGCGTGCAGGGCGGCAGACAGACAGACAGGCAGGGGAGCCGGTACCAATCAACGCAGGCGGCGGACAGAGAGAGAGAGAGAGAGAGAGAGAGAGACGCGCATGAAGCAGGCGACGCCCACCACGAAGGCGGACGCCGGCGGCGGCGGTGGCGGCGGCCGCGCGAGCGTCGCGAACCGCGCACCACCCTTCGCCCCGCGGCGTCGCGCGCAGTCCAACTACCAGGCGGTCGAGGAGCAGGTCGGGCAGCGCAAGACGGCACCACAGGACCATCACTCCTCGCTCCACGAGTCGCCCGCCGCCGCGAGCGGCGCCTTCGAGCTGCTGCAAGCCAAGTTCGGCTTCCAGGATGGCAACGTGCGCAACCAGAAGGAGCATTTCGAGTGCTGGCTGCTCAACTATGACTCGCGCCAGGCGTCCACCGCCGCTGCGGGCGGCGCCACCTCGTCGCTGCAGCGCATCCACGCCAAGTTCTTCCGCAACTACGCGCGCTGGTGCCGCTTCCTGCACACGCAGCCGCAGATCGCAGACGCGGGCGTGGACCCGGCGGCCGCCGAGCGCCAGCTCGCGCTCTTCCTGCTCGTGTGGGGCGAGAGCGGCAACCTGCGCTTCATGCCCGAGTGCCTCTGCTTCCTCTACCACTCGCTCGCGTCCAAGCTCGAGGGCGTCGAGCGCCTGCCGAGCGTGCCCGAGGGGACGTTCCTGCGCCGCGTCGTGCGGCCGCTCTACCTCGTGGTCGCCAAGATGCGCACGGCCGCGACCCCCGCGAAGGGCGAGCGCGCACCGGACCACAAGAACATCACCAACTACGACGACGTCAACGAGTTCTTCTGGTCCGAGCGCTGCCTCGACTTCGACGAGCTCAACGTCGCCGAGGCCATCAACCTGCAGGAGCACAAGACGTTCAAGGAGCGCCGCAGCTTCCTCAACCCCATGCTCGCGTTCTTCCGGATCTACTTCTTTCTCTTCGTGATGTTCCACATCCTCGTGGTCCTCGCGTACGTGGCGTACCGATCGGACCCGTCGAGCAAGAGCGGCTTCCGCTTCTACGAGAACATGTTCTCGAAGGACGTCGACGACATCCGCAACCACGCGTTCTGCTCCGTGTTCATCACGGTCGCGGGGCTCCTCATGCTCAAGGTCGTGCTCGAGATCTGGATCGGCGGCTTCCAGATCTTCAGCCGCGCACCGTACGCACTCGCGGTCTTCCTGCGGCTCGTGTGGCACTCGATGTTCTTCGCGCTCTTCGCGATCGTCAACACGTCGCCGTACGAGGTGCTCGTCGGCTCGAAGGACATGCTCTCGATGGGTTACCTGCTCGGCGCCGCGTACATGGCCCCGGTCGTGCTCGCGGGCTTCGTGCAGATGTTCTTCCGCCGGTGCGTGTGGGACGTCCCGTTCCTCAACTCGATGGACGGCAAGCGGGAGCAGTACATTGGTCGCCACATGGGGCAAACGTGGGGGAACTTCTTCCTGTATGGGCTCTTCTGGATGATCATCTTCGTGCTCAAGTTCCTGTTCAACCTCCAGCTCATGGTCAAGCCGCTCATCGGCCCGACCGTCGAGATCTTCGACATCCAGGTGTCGGAGGCGCAGCTCAAGAACGGCATCATCGAGTCGAAGCACAACATCGCGTACCTGATCGCGATGTGGGGGCCGGTGTTCCTCGTGTACCTGTATGACTCGCAGATCTGGCTCGCGATCATGCAGTCAGTGGTGGGAGCGTACATTGGCATCCGCCTGCGCATCGGCCACTCGTCGCGCATTCCGGAGTTCGTCAAGCGCCTGAAGGCAGCACCAAGGCTGTTCGATGCCAAGGTGGTGTCTGCAGCGGCGAAAGGGCAGCTGTCGTCGCACGGCGGCCACAGCCCTCTGTCGTCAAGTGCTATGGCGCCGGACGCGAACAGCCGCCTGCGGTTCGCGGTGGTCTGGAACGAGATCGTGAGCAGCTTCCGTCTGTCGGATCTCCTCGACGACCGCGAGACAGCAATCCTGCAGTACCAGATCTCGGACACTGGATCTGTGGAAGACCCGGTGTTCCTCATCGCCGGCCAGGCACAGACTGCGACGGATATTGCGGCGAAGGCGAAGACTCGCCGGGTGGAAGACTCGAAGCTAGTGAAGGAGCTGGCGAAGGCAGGCGTCCTCGGGTGCGCGAACAACTGCCTCGACATCGGATTCCAGATCCTTCGACAGCTGCTCGGTCCGCAGGATGGCGAGGTCGTGGGAGTCTTCCAAGAGATCCTTCTGGCCGGCAAGGTGAACTCCGTGGTGAACCTGGTGCACCTCCCGCTGGTCCGTGAGAACGTCGTGGATCTGCTTGCGAGCCTGCTCGACTTGCCAGAGCCATCGATGAGTCCGATCGGAGGCACGTTTGGACTTCCGAACGACCAAGTGATCGTGGTGGTGCAGCGCGTGGATGCGCTACTGAAGAGCATCGAGCTGATGCTGGAGGAAGAGTGGATGGCTCAGAAGCTGCGTCAGTCGGTGTTCACAAAGATGACGCCGGACTTGGACTACCAGAAGAAGCAGCTGCTGTCGATCTTCGCAGACCGGATCAGCCAGGGTGAATCGGGCGAAGGGCCGCGTGCGTCTCCGAGCTCGAACGAGAGCGTGATCTCACTCTCGACGCGCCTGTTCTTCCTGCTAACCCTCGACGCCGCGGACGCGCTTCCTCGGTGTCACGAAGCCCAGCGCCGCATGAGCTTCTTCCTCAACTCGCTGTGCATGAAGATCCCGTCCGTGCAGTCGATCGCGTCGATGCACTCGTTCTCAGTCATCACTCCGTACTACAACGAGTCGGTGCTCTACTCGATTGACGAGCTGAACGGCAGGGTGAACTCGAACCCGCTGTTCAAGAAGGTGGAAGCCAAGGGCCGCGACCTGAGCATCCTCAAGTACCTGATCACGTTCCACAGCGACGAGTGGGGGAACTTCCTCGAGCGTGTCGGCGCGACGACGATCGAGGAAGCGCTCGCGGAGACGCCGACCCAGGTTCGTCTGTGGGCGTCGATGCGGGGCCAGACGCTCGCGAGAACGGTGCACGGCATGATGATGTACGAGGACGCGCTCAAGATGCTCCGGTGGCTCGAGATCGGTTCGGACGACAGCATCTCGCACCTGGACAAGATCAAGCACATGGACCGCATCGCGGGTCTCAAGTTCTCGTACGTAACAAGTTGCCAGATCTACTCGGATCAGCTCGCTGCCGGCGACAGCCGTGCTGCGGACATCGACCTGCTGATGCGCAAGTACCCGAACTGGCGTGTGAGCTACGTGGACACGATTCGGCCGCCTGCTGGGAGTGGCACGGAGCCGAGATACGACTGTGTGCTGGTGAAGTCGGACGGTGATGAGATCGTGGAAGTGTACCGCTACGAGCTGCCGGGCAACCCGCTCGTGGGCGAGGGCAAGCCTGAGAACCAGAACATCGCGCTTCCGTTCACGCGTGGCGAGTACGTGCAGACGATCGATATGAACCAAGAGCACTACTTCGAGGAGGCGCTGAAGATCCCGAACTTCTTGGCGAGCGGCACGGAGAACGGGCAGAACGTGACGATCATCGGCATGAAGGAGCACATTTTCACGGGCCGCGCGTCTTCGCTGGCGCGCTTCATGACGCACCAGGAGCTGGTGTTCGTGAGTCTGACGCAGCGCGTGCTGGCGAACCCGTTGTGCACGCGCATGCACTACGGCCACCCTGACGTGTTCGAAAAGACGTTCATCATGACGAACGGCGGCGTCTCGAAAGCCAGTCGAGGAATCAACCTGTCCGAAGATGTCTTCAGCGGCTACAACGCGTGTTTGCGCGGCGAGACGGTGACGCACGTCGAGTTCATGCAGTGCGGGAAGGGTCGAGACGTGACGCTGAGCCAGATCAACGCGTTCGAGGCGAAGCTGGCGAACGGGTCTGCCGAGAGCTCGCTGAGTCGCGAGTCACACCGCATGGGCTTTGGCATGGATTTTTTCCGTCTGAACTCGATGTTCTACGGCCACATGGGGTTCTACATCTGCAACGCCTTGACGGTGCTGTGTGTGTTCGTGTACGCGTACGCCAAGGTCTACATCGTGCTACACGAGGACATCGGGAACACGGCGATCACAAAGACGAACGTCGTGGACGACCTCGCCAAAGTGCTGAACACGCAGTTCATCTTCCAGTTCGGCATGCTCATGACGATCCCTCTCATCGCGACCCTGTTCGTCGAGTACGGTTGGCGCCAAGCGGTGGTGCAGTTCGTGGAGTTGATCGTGACGCTCGGCCCGCTGTTCTACATCTTCGAGACCGGGACGAAGGCGCACTTTTACGACGTCGCGATCATGCGTGGAGGGTCGAAGTACCGTGGTACGGGCCGTGGTTTCGCGATCGTCCGCGAGACGCTGGTGAACTTCTACAAGGAGTACGCCGCGTCACACTACCGCAAAGCCGTGGAGCTGATCGGTCTGATGGTTCTCTTTGGGGCGTTCGGAAACTTCAACATCGGCTCGGGTGTGCGTGAAAAGTACTGCAAAACCGCTCCGTTCAACTGTGAGGCAAACCCGGACCTGATTCCGCAGAACATCACGCTTCTGGACGCGTACGGCTCGATGGGCCAAGACTACGGCATCGCGTCGTTCGCAGTGTGGCTCCTTGGCGCGTGCTGGCTGCTGGCGCCGTTCTTCTTCAACACGGATGGGATGGACTTCGCGAAGACGCGCGTGGACGTCGGCAACTGGCTGAACTGGATGATGGCTTCTCCTGGACAGACAGACGACTCGCTGCCGAACGGTACGGGTCGACCAGCGGCGTCCGACACATGGCTCGACTTCTACACGTACGAGTCGGACCTGATGAAGGACGTGAGCTGGACGAGCCGGATCGCGTATGCAGTGCGCGAGCTGCGCCACCCGCTGACGATGTACTACGTCTTCATCGTGAACTTCGAACTCGCGGACATCGCGCTGCTCGGGGGCTGCCTCGGCGGAATCATCGTGCTACTCTGGCTCGGCAGCTTCGCGGGCGGCTTCTGCGTGCGCAACAAGCTGAATGTGGTGCGCGGCGGGCTGTACCTGGTCGTGATCGTCGGCGGCGTCGGCGTGGCGCCGTTCATTGTCGGTTCGATGCAGGACTGGAGCGGGCAGAAGGCTTTTTCGTTGACAGTCGCGGTCTTCACGGGTCTGTATACGATCCTGCAGTACCTGCTGATCCTGCACGGTGCAATGCGCATCCCGGTGGCGAGACTTGGTCTGGCGGTTGAGCTGGCGTTCTTCTTCGACATGGTGGTCGGGCTGTTCCTGATCGTGCCGCTGCTGCTGCTGTCGGCGTTCCCGTTCATGCGGACGATCCAGACGCGCATGATGTACAATGGCGGCTTCTCACGCGCACTGAGCACGGGCAACGAGTTCGCGGCGTCGCTGAGCGTGGTTGTCGGCGGGCTCGCAGGATGGTCGTACGGCTGGATGACGTGTCTGATCTTCTCGCTCGGGTACGTCAACTCTGCGAGCGACAGCTTCGTCAACAAGTCGTTCGTCTTCTTCGTGAACACGCGTCTGGGCAGCGACTTCGAGCTGGAGTCGCTGAAGGGCTTCGCGGCGCTTGCTGCGGCGGTTGGCGCAGTGATCGTCACGCTGTTCGCGCACATGGCGGGGCGTCGCCTAGCTGTCGTGGCATCGTGCGTGGTGACATTTGCGGGCGTCGGACTGGTGTTCGTCGAGTCGAGCTCGATGATCCTGATCGGCTGCTGTGTGGCGTCGGCTGGCGTCGCGATGCTCTCGGTGGCAAGCGTGCTGTACAACTTCGAGATCAACATGGTGGGATGGAAGGGCAAGGGCGTGCTCATGTTCCTGCTCGGCTCGTCGGTGGGCTTCTTCGTCGAGGCGCTCGTGCTCGACGACCTCAACGTGACGACGATCCGCCAAGGCTTCCTGAACAAGCCGCTGCACGACTGGCAGCTGCAGTTCGTCTTCGGCGTGATCCCGTTGGTGCTGCTGGTTCCGGTGATGTTCTTCCTGCCGGAGAGTCCGGTGTGGCTCTTCCGCCACCGCGACCAGAAGTCGGCGGAGACGACGCTGGTGAGGCTCCGGCAGCGCCACGACGTGGTGGAGGAGTTCAGCGACCTGAAGGAGTCGTTCGTGGACAAGGGCAGCCGCATCAACACCCCGTTCCGCGTGTGCGTGGTGTTCCTGCTCCAGGCGGCATTCGCGGTCTTCAACTCGAACGCGCTGCTGCGCCGCGTGCGGGTCAAGGACGCGTTCGAGACCCCGAACGCCGAGGAGAGCTCCAAGTGGCTCGTGTACTTTGGTCTCATGAACTTTGTCGGTGCGTTGCTGAGTCTCATGACGGTTGACAACCTGCGCCGCAAGACGATCTTCAAGGACATCCTGCCGGTGTCGGCGGCGCTCTCGATCGCGTGCGGCGCGTTCGGCAGCACGAGTCTCAAGTCGAGCGCGATCACGGACGTGGCGCTGTTCGTGCTGTACGCGAGCGGCGCGCTGTCGCTGACGTGCGCGGCGTGGCTGACTGCCGTGGAGGTGTTCCCGCCGTACCAGACGAGCCGCTACGTGGCGCTGTCGTTCTTCCTGTACTACGCGGTGCAGGCGGGCGTGAACTTTGCGGGGCTGACGTTCGCGATTAGCCACTTTGTCTTCGCGGCGCTGTGCGCGGTGCTCACGGTGATCATGTTCGCGATCTGCGCGAGCACGAACGACGGTGCGATCGAACTCAAGAGCGAGAAGAAGGTGCGCAAGGACGCGGAGCAGCACGCGGCCGAGGAGCGCGCGCACTACGCGTCCCGCGCATCGCGCTCGCAGTCGTTCCTGCGGTCTCGGTCCCGCCGCTCGTCGTCGCACTACGTGGCGCGCACGCCGCAGGAGAGCAGCTACCAGAACTTCGAGTCCCCCGCCGCCGCGATGCCGCACCCGAACCGGAGAAGCGTGAATGCCTCGATGCAGCGCACAGGGGGAGTCCAGTGACGGCGGTGAGAGAGAGGAGGGTCTCCAGGACTGGACTGACGAGTAGCCGACACGCGCGGGCTTTTGTATGAGAGAGAGATGGCTATGCCGCAGACGCAGGCGACTAATACGTTGCATTCGTGTATGGTGACGAAGTCCGGGGATCATCAGTTCTGTAGCGAGGCTCAAGTGGCTCCTTGTATCTCCGCTCGCGATAACCATGTGCCACTCGTCATCGCCCTGTTCGCAGCACGCAAGCGACCGTCGAGACATCTCGGGCCGATCCGAAGTCCGCGAAGTCTGACGGAGGAGCTCGGTCCAAGGCTCCAGCACCGTGTTGAGCTTCCGCGAGAGCGTTCGTCCAAACACTCGGTTCGAGTCATCGCCTCGGGCACTTCGAATAGAGCGCCGTATCACTCGCCAGCCAGCCACTTCAAGGTCGCTCTGCCTCGCTTTTATCACTATGGAGCATCTTTTTGAGTGATGTCCACGCTCACTCCGCAAGTCGCTCTCTCCGACGCTCGCCACCCCCCCTCCCCCCCTCCTCTTCCTCTCTTACGGTCTCGCCAGTCGCCATGTTCGCCGCCGCCGTGCGCTCCTCCGCTCTGCGCGCGCGCCGCTCGATCACCACGGAGAGCAAGCAGGTGCGGCGTACCCCCATGCGACGTAACCCCACCGTAACCCGTCGCGCTAACCACCTTGCGTGATGGATGCAGTGGGCCGCGGCGCTCAACCAGCGCCTGGAGCAGACGGACCCGGCGCTCTTCGATATCATCGAGCAGGAGAAGCGCCGGCAGCGCGACTGCCTGAGCCTCATCGCGTCTGAGAACTTCACGTCCGTGTCGGTGCTCGACGCGCTCGGCTCGGTCATGTCGAACAAGTACTCGGAGGGGTACCCCGGCGCGCGCTACTACGGCGGCAACAAGTTCATCGACGCGGCCGAGAACCTCTGCCGCGAGCGCGCGCTCGAGGTCTTCAAGCTCGACCCGGCGCGCTGGGGCGTGAACGTGCAGTCGCTCTCGGGCTCGCCCGCCAACTTCCAGGTCTACACGGCGCTGCTGCAGCCGCACGACCGCATCATGGCGCTCGACCTGCCGCACGGCGGGCACCTCTCGCATGGCTACCAGCTCGGCGCCAAGAAGATCTCGGCCACGTCCATCTTCTTCGAGAGCATGCCGTACCGGCTCGACGAGACAACGGGGCTCATCGACTACGCCAAGCTCGAGGAGACCGCGGCGCTCTTCCGCCCCAAGCTCATCGTCGCCGGCACGAGCGCGTACTCGCGCCACATCGACTACAAGCGCATGCGCGCGATCTGCGACCAGCACAACGCGGTGCTGCTCGCCGACATGGCGCACATCAGTGGGCTCGTCGCAGGCGGCGTCGTGCCGTCGCCGTTCGAGTACGCCGACGTGGTGACGACGACGACGCACAAGTCGCTGCGCGGGCCGCGCGGCGCCATGATCTTCTTCCGCAAGGGGCTCAAGGGCGTGGACAAGAAGGGCGTCGAGAGCCACTACGACCTGCAGCAGCGCATCGACTTCGCCGTCTTCCCGGGGCTCCAGGGCGGCCCGCACAACCACACGATCGCGGCGCTCGCGACTGCGCTCGAGCAGGCCAAGAGCCCGAGCTTCGCTGCGTACCAGGCGCAGGTGCTGGCGAACGCCCGCGCGCTCGTGGCGGAGCTTTCGGCGCTCGGCTACGACATCGTCTCGAACGGCACGGACAACCACCTCGCGCTCGTGAACATCAAGCAGTCGCGCGGCGTCGACGGTGCGCGCGCCGAGTTCGTGCTCGAGACCGCCAACATCGTCGTCAACAAGAACACGGTGCCGAGCGACAAGAGCGCGCTCGTGCCGAGCGGCATCCGCCTCGGCGCGCCGGCGCTCACCACGCGCGGCTTCACGGAGGACGACTTCGTGCAGGTCGCGCGCTTCGTGGACGAGGGCGTGCAGCTCGCGGCGGCGCTCAACGCGCAGGCGCTCGCGCGCGGTGTCAAGAAGGTCGCGGACTTCAAGAGCTTCGTCGCCGCGGACGCCGACGCGCGCGCGCAGGTGGACGCGCTCAAGGACAAGGTCACGGCGTTCGTGCGCCAGTTCCCGACCGTCGGCTTCAGCGAGGCCGACATGAAGTACAAGGACTAGAGGCGACGTCGTCAGGAGGGTGGGAGCAGCAGCGAGGGAGACCAGCACGTACGATTCGACACCCTCGACACCCTCGACACCCTCGACACCCTCGACACGCCCGGCGCTAGTCTGCGAGCGCGACGATCCCGCTCGACTCGTAGCAGTAGATGAGCTGGAGCTTCTTCATCTCCTCGATCGCGCGCCTCCCTTCCTCGGCGCTCGGACAGCTCTGGGGGCGAGCGACACCAGCGCAGCAGCCGCCACGGCACTCAGAGTGAGCCGAGCGAACGGAGGCGAGCAGGAGGAGGAGACGCAGGCTCAATGCACGCGCACGTACACTCAGGAACGCTTGCAGCTCGACCGTCTTGCGCACGGCGGCGCGTGGCGATGTGGTGGCTGCTGACGAGCTCTCGTGCGACAGCTGCTGGTGCAGGCGCGTCATGAGCGTCCCGATGCTCGCGGACGGCGCGAGCGTGCGCAGCAGCGAGTGCAGGCGCGCGCCGTTCGCGCTCAGCTCGGTCACCGTGTCTTCGCTCGCGCTCTGGATCTGGCGGGTGGCAGCGGCTGCGTCAGTCCCACCGAGCAGGTAGCGAAGCGCAGCAGCAGCACACGTGACGCACATGCGCGATCTCGTCCTCGAGGCCCTGGATCTCGTCCTCGTACTGCGCCTTCAGGGAGCTCGTCTGCCAGCCGCCTCCCGTCAGCGTTCCTCGAGAGCGAGCGAGCGACAAGCAGTCGGTCAGTCGACCGGACGCACCTGCTGTGCCTCGGCGATCGCCTCGCGTGTCTCCCGGAGCAGCGCGATCTCCTGCCGCAGCTCGGCGATCTCGCTGCCGAGCCGCTCCGCCGCCACCGCCCGGCGGTCCGCCGCGCTCTGCCGCTCGTTCGCGCGCGCGTCGTCTGCCTCGCGCGCGAGCTGCTGCTCCAGCTGCGTGAATTCGCTCTGCAGCTGCCGGATCTCGCCCGTGTGCTCGGCGATCTCTTGCTGCCCACCCACGAGCTCCCCGCACGTCAGCAGCGCCGCCTCCGAGCCGCGAGCCGCGAGCCGCGACCGAACGCACCATCAGCACGCGCCGCTCGCTCTCTGCCTCCCCGCGGCTGCGCTTCCGGCGCTCTGCCGCCCGCGTCTTGTGCTCCGCAGCGCGGCGCTTGCTCGTCGAGCGCTTCTTGCTCCGCTCGCCCGCGATGTCCTGCACGCGCCAACTCAGCGTGAGCCGCTCGACCATCCCCCCATCGAGCCGCCGAGCCGCACGCACCTTGGCGAGCGCGTCGGCTTGGTCCTCGAGCTCCTGGAGCATGCGCTCGTACTCCTCCTGGATGTCCGTGTTGCGGCTCGAGACGATCTCGCGGAACTGCGCACGAGCCGCAAGCGTGAGGAAGGGAGAGAGAGGCAGAAGCGGCTCGCACGTACGTCGTCCGAGCGGCGCCGCAGCTCCTTCTCGAGCCGCGTCTTGGTCATCTCGAGGCGCTCGGCGGCGTCCGTGCCTTTCGCCAGCGCGTCGTCGAATTGCTGGCGCTTGGCGTGCGCGTCGCCGGTGCTCGCGCTCGCGCTCACGGGCACCACTGCGAGCGTCGCTTTCTGTGCGTGGGCGGTAGAGAGGGTGAGGCGCGCGATCGACCGCCTGCCAGGCACGCAGCAGAGACGCAGAGACGCAGAGCGTGTCCCGCACCAGCGCAGGCATCTCGGCGAGCGGCAGGTCGCGCTGCACGGCTGCCACCATGGAGCCCAGCAGCGCGTCCGTGGTGCGCAGCTGCGAGATAACGCGGGTCGGGAGTGAGTGCGTGCGCGCGCATTTTGAGAGAGAGCGCACAAGAGCGGCGCCACCTTGTCGCTGCAGGCCGCGAGCTGCAGCACGCACTTGAGCAGTCCGCCGTGCACGTCGCCCATGCTGCTGCAGAAATCGAGGTTATCGAGTTTTGAATAATGGCGCGAGTTTTTAAACATGCATGGTGCCTTGGGAAGCGATAGTGATGAAAACAAGGTATATGCGGACACTCTGGCGGACATGCCGGCGCTCATGACGATGGCGGCGGTGGCGGTGGCGGCAGCGGAGGAGGAGGAAGATCGAAGGAATCACGATGTGAGAAGCGAGAGGACCCGCGCCAAGCGACGAGGTGCTCTCGCGAGGCGAACAGGCAGCTTCAGCCCATCGGAAGTGTGGAGGACACTCGGATTAGGTGGAGGACACTCCAGGTGTCCACTTCGCTTCGTATAATGGCGGCGATCCACTTCTGGTGATTTGCGCGGGTGCCTTTCTCACGCTCGCCGCCGCCCCGAAGAGTGCGCGAAAGGCCACTCGTAGACGCTCGCACGGAAGACGATGGTCGACACGCACCACCTCGCGCTCCTCCTGCAGAAGCGGTCGCCGCCTCCGCACCACCATGCGCCGGAGCGTCCGGCGGCAGCTCCGCCAGCAGCTCTTCTGCCGACTCACACTCCGGCGCCGCCACCGCGGCTCTCGGCCGATGGCGAGATCGCCGCGCACCGCAAGAAGTACGCGCGGTTCTTCGCCATGTTGCGCGTCGGGATCCCGCGCGAGACGGTGGAGCAAGCCATGCGGCTCGCGGGTATCGACCCCGTCGAGCTCGACGGACCGCACATCGTCGTGGACATTGCGCCGGCGTCCGCGGCCGCTCTGCTGCCGTGCGCTCTCACAGCAGCAGCGGCGGCGACTACGATGGATGCTGGTCGGGGATCCGCGCCGCGCGGACGCAAGAAGGCGCTCCGCAAGCGATTGAACTGGGATGTGAAGACCCGCGGCGGCGACAGCGCTCCGTCCGGGATCTGGAGCACCGCCCGCCTCAGCGGCGGAGTTCGCGCAGCCGCAGTCTCGCGCGAGAGCATGGTGGTGCTCGAGAAGCTCTTCGAGAAGGAGGCGATCGCGCCAGCCCACGGCGCACGCGGCTTCGCCCCCAAGAAGGCGCCGCGGGTCGCGATCCTCGAGACGAAGAAGGCGCAGAACATCGCCATCATCCTCGCGCGCGTCAAGCTGAGCGTCCCGCAGCTCATCCGCGAGCTCGTCGGCATGAACCCGACGGTCCTGTGCGCGGCTCAGCTCCAAGGGCTGCTCGACATGTGGCCGGACCGGAAGGAGCTGGAGGCGATCGGCGACTTCAGCGGAGACGTCTCGTCGCTCGGCGAGGTGAGCATCGCTCTTGCTTGCTCGGCTGCTCGGAGCTTGAGGATGAGGAGGTGGCTGACGCAGCACACGCGTGTGTCGGCGGCGTCGCTGCGTGCCAGGCGGAGCAGCTCTTCGCCGGCTTCAGGAGCGTCCCGCGCGTCCGAGAGAAGCTCGCATGCTTGATCTTCAAGCAGGAGTTCCCGCTCCGCGTCCACGAGCTCCGGTGCGTCCGCGCTCTCCTGCTGCTGCTCTCGGACCTCGCACGCGAGTCCCTCGTTCACTCCCCTCCGCCCGCTCGCAGCGAGTCGATCCGCCTCGTCATCCGCGGCGTCAACCAGGTGTGCTCCAGCCTTGCGCTCCAGCAGCTCTTCGCCTTCGTGCTGCAGATCGGCAACCTCCTCAACTTCGGCGCGGGCTCGGCTCGCGCGGCCACAGTCGCGGGCTTCGCGCTCAGCTCGCTCGAGCGAGTGGCGCAGACCAAGGCGTTCGTCGGCGGCATCACGCTCCTGCAGTTCGTCGTCCAGGCAGTCGACGCACGTCGCGGCGCTCTGCTTCCTTCGCGAGGCGCAAGGGGACTGACGCTTCCGTGCTGTGGCCAGCGAGACTGCGCGCACCTCGCAGACTTCCACAAGGAGATCGGTTTGCTCTCCAAGTGCAGCAGCGTGTCGATCCGCAGTCTTGTCGCCGAGCAGCAGACGCTCGAGGCGGGGTGGAGAGCGCTGGTGCACGAGGCTCACGCTGCAGACAGCGGCGTCGGCGACGGCGAAGCGGAGACGGGCATGGTGAGCTCCATCTTGCTGCAGTTCGCCGCGGAGGTCGAGACCGAGCTGGAGGCGATCCAGGAGCTTCTTCTGCAGCTCGAGGCGAGCGTACGTGGCCTGCGAGAGGACAACTACTCTGGATGCTACATGTGTGTGTGCAGAGCTCCTCACTCACTTCGTCCGAGCAGAAGCAGCGCTTCTTGCAGCACTTCGACGAACGAGACGCCACGGACGAGCTGGACGAGCTGCTCCGGCACATCGCGCGCTTCACGGAAGAGTTCGTGCGCCAGCACCGCCGCCTGCCCGACATCAAGCAGGCAGTCGACAGAGCCGTCGCGTCCGGCGCGAGCAGGACGAGGAGCGCTGCCGCCACTGCGTGAAGAACGAGAGTCTGAAGCGCGTTCACTGGCACAAGCGCCGCACTCTGCTCGCCGTTCACGTCGCGTCCAGGAAGACCGCCCACTGCGCGGACGGCGTCGCCGGTGGAGGAACGAAGTGCTAACGGAGCGCAGAGCGGACGCGGGTGGAGTGAGCGGGAGCCCCGAGCAGCGCAGCGTCGAGCAGCGCGACGCACCGAAGGAATCGTCGAGGAGCCCGCGAACGTGCGCGGCGGCACGAGGAACTGATCCCACGCTGTGCGAACGGCGACGAGCGTCGCCATGTCGATCGTCTCGGGGTCCACGAGCGCTCGGCTCGGGCGGCTCGCGCGCTCCTCTGGCTCCGCTGCTGCGGCTGTCGGAGTGTCCGTCGGAGCGTGGGGCGGCGCCGTCCTCCTCTTCCTCGGCTTCCGCTCGAGACACGCGAGCGCCGCCGCTCGCATCTCTGCGATCTCCTGGCGCTCGTCGGCGTTGAGGACGCCTGTGGGGTCCGCAGCACCAGCGGCGGTGGCGGTCAGAGCCGACGGGGGGTCAAGCGCGCTCCTCTCACCGCTCGCCACGCACCTGCTCGCTGCTCCTTGAGCTCCAGCAGCGACAACACCTTCCGCGCCTGCTCGCGAGCGGCGGCGGCGGCGTCCGCGCTGCTGCTGCTGCTGGGCTCCGGGGCTGCGGCGCTGGCGTCCTCCGCGCTCCTCCCGACTGCGTCAGCGCTGCTGTCGGCGCTGGCGACGGTAGCATGAGCAGGACGCCCCTCTCCCGTACTTAGGCGCTCCACACATGCGACGCCCGTACCTGCTGGCTGCCGGCTGCCGCATGCCGCCGAGGATCGTCGCCTCCACCCGCCGTCGCTTCGCCGCCCTCTTCCTGTACGCCTGCGCACGCGTTCGGCTGTGAGCGAGTGACGCGTCCTCGCCACACGCCTCGCGCGTCGGTCACTTACCCGCTTCTTCTTGGCGAGCAGCGCGAAGCGCGTGACGTCCGCGAGTTCGTCCTCGGAGCGGCAGAAGAGCGTGGCCGCGTCCATCGCCTCCAGCCGCGCCTTGAGCGCCGCGCAGCTCGCGAGCTTCCGGTCGCGCTGCAGGCGCAGCCGCGAGAGCTCCAGCTGCGCGATCGCGTCGCCGCCGTCGCTCGCTGCCTCCAGCTGGCGGACGCGCGTCTCAGTCGCCAGCGCGTCGCGCGCCACTGTCCGCAGCTGCGCGAGCAGCGTCTGCGCCGTCGCGATCGCCGCACACAGTCGGCTGGGCGAGCGACCGCCGCGTCAGTGCCGGCGCGTCACGACAGTCGAGCAAGAGCGGACGCACCGTAGCGGAGGCTCCGTCTGCGCGTCGTCCTCATCCGCACGCGGCAGGTGCTCGCGCGCGAAGGTCTGCAGCCAGAGCGCTTCCGGATCCACACGCTCGAGCCGCACAGGAGGCGGAGGCGGCGGAGGGAAGAAGCGCGGCGCATGCGCGAACGGCAGTGGAAGTGGCGGTGGCGGCGGGAAGAGGTGGGGACGCAGCTGCATCATGGGCGGCGGCGGCCATGGCCCGCGCACGGCGTACGGCGGCGGCGCCGGCACCGGGTATGCACGTGGATGCATAGTGTCTCCCTGGGTTTTGTCACGCCTGCAGTTATGTGGCAGACCTTGGTGGCAGCGCTGAGCTGAGCTGAGCTGCTCGTGGCAGCTCTCCTTGCACATGCGTGCTTGCATGGTACGTGCACGTGTATGTAGGTTAACGTCGTCGGCGACCGTGGAGCTCACTCGACGAGCACGGGCTTGGGTCTCGTGCTGAACAACAAGCGGCTGCGCGCGATGCCCACGACCTCGTAGCACACAGCAGCTGCGTCGCCCATCTCGTCTCCTGCGGTGCGCGCGAGGCCGCCGTCGCCGTCGCCGTCGCCGCCGCCGCCGCTGTCCGTCTTCTGCAGGATCGCGAGCGGCTTGGGCAGCGCCGCGAGCTTCCCCGAGAGCACGTGGTTGCCCACGCGCAATGTCGCGACGCCGTCCACGAAGCGCAGCGTGCCGATGTCCACGTCCGCGAGCGCGTCGGTCGTTACGCTGCCGCTGCTGCTATTGCTGTTGCTGGCGCCGAGGCGGGCGGCGTCGCTCACGAGGTCGCCCTGCAGCTCCACGACGGACCACTCGGCGCACTCGGCGCCGGCGACGCGCACGGGCACGAGCATCTCGACCAAGTTGATATTGGACGAAATGTGATAGTGCCAAAACCAGATGAAGGATGTACTGAGCTATTCCTCGTAAGTACGTATGTGGTCGGCTCGACACAAACCGACTCGAGCCGACTATAAAGCCTCGAGCTCAGATCTTGCTCTTCTTCGCGAAGAGCTGCTTGAAGGTGTTGGCGGCCGCCTCGAACGTCTCGCCAGAGAGGAACCGCCGGTCGAGCTCGACGTACTCGGCCACCAGCGCCTCGCGCACCTGCGGGTCGCGCACGCGGCGGTTCAGCGTCTTGTACGCCGGCATCGTGCGCGCCGTCACTGCGTCCGACACCAGCGGCTCGATCTCCGCGAACACGCGCTCCAGGAAGCCCGCGCCGGCCGGGAACACCTCCGACACGAGTCCGCACGTGACCGCGCGCTCGACGCTTATCTCCTTCGACCGGATCAGCAGGTCGTTCGCCACCATCGGTCCCTGCGTTCCGTTCCACCACTCTGTCGCGTCAGTCACTCGCACACACACATACACTGTCTGCGATCCGCCGACCGCGGCAAGCGCTGCTCAGGCAGCCGATGACGCACCAGGATGGTCGGGAACGTGTAGGACGAGGCGAACTCCGGCACGATGCCGATGCGCATGAAGGGCGTCCAGAACGTGGCCGAGTCCGCCGCGAACACGATGTCGCAGTGCAGCAGCAGCGTGACGCCAATGCCGATCGCGCGGCCGTTCACCGCCGCCACGATGAGCTTGCTGCAGCCGAGCATCGCGTGCATGAACTGCTTGGCCCAGCCCTTGGACGGCACCAGCGCGCCGTCGCGCTGCGGGTCCATGCTCTCGAAGGCGGCCGCGACGTCCGAGCCGCTCGTGAAGAACTCGCCGTGGCCCGTGATCACGAGCGCGTGCAGCGCCGCGTCCGCCTGGTACTCGGTGATCGCCGCCACGAGCTTGGCGTACATGTCATCGTTGAACGCGTTGCGCGTGCGCGGGCGGCAGAGCTCCGCCACGAGGATGTGCGCGCCGCGCCGGTAGAGGCGCACGACGGGCTCCTGCTGCTGGCTCATGGGTCGTGCGTAGCTGGCGCTTGGGGAGGACACGGGAGCTCGAGCTCGTCGCGGCAGATTCGGAAATGAGCGGGACGCGTCGAGGTGTAAAGGAGAAAATGTGTCACAATACATGGACGTCAGATCGATACTTACAATCAGGAGGCAGCGTCCGTTGTTTTGGAGCAAAGCGATTGAAGTTGCATCGTTCGACTCAACAGAGCTTGATGCTCGCGGTGTGGGCAACATCGTGGCGGGCGATTGTGGCCTCGATCTTCCTCCCGATGCCGTGGATGCCACCCAGCATGGACGACGAGAAGAGGAAGCACGTCCACGAGAGAGTGGAAGTCGCTTGGCTGAAGCAGTCCAGACGAGCGCGCGAGCACAAGATGAGTCTTTGCTATCGATCGATCGATCGATCATGATGAACTCGGGACCCGCATCAAGCTGCGACTTGCCCACGCGAGTCACGTGCGCACCGAGTTCACCGTGCGCTCGTTCTAACTTGCTGTATCTCGCCACTCCCACGACGATACCAGCACGCTCGATCGATCACCAAGACGCCTGACAGGACAGACCTCGTCGATCATCTCGCCACACGCTTTCGGGGGTCCATTCGCCCTCCGTAAGATCCACACACACAAGGTCACGAGACCGCCGACCGTGCCGCTTCTCTCGCTCGCCGTCGGCGCACCACACCGAGCGCGCAGCTCGCAGGTCGAGCTCCCAGCACTCCGTCAGTTTTCGTGAGAAACATGGCTACTATCACATTCTGTGCGTCACTTACAGATTTCAAGTCATTTCCTGCGATTTTCCCCATCCGTATCATCACCCCTCCTAGCCAGCCACTCGTCAGATACAAGCACCACGAGCACCTCCATCATGGCCAGCAGCACTAGCACAGCCAGCACAGGTACGCGGGTGCCCGCCTCCCGCCGTCTCTCTCTCCTCTCTCGACGTCAGCAGCCGCCCTCACACGCACACACACACGCACATACACACTGTTCACACGCAGACGCAGAGCAGCAGCTGCTGCGCACCAAGCTCTTCCTGCGCGGCAAGGGTGGCGTCGAGGCGCTCTGGGGACTCGACCGCGAGCGCGCCGCTGTGGAGGCGGACGCGTCGCTCGGCGCGCCGCGCGCGGACCTCATGGAGTTCAGTGCGGACGGCTCGAAGCTCGCGCTCGTGGACGCGCAGAAGGGCTTCACCGTGCGCGCCACGGAGGACTCGGCGCTGCTGCTCGAGGTGGCGAACCCGGGCGTCCAGGCGCTCGCGTGGTCGCCGCTCGGCACGCACCTGCTTACGTGGCAGCGCCCTGTGAAGGACTCGCCGGTGGGCAACCTCGTGGTCTGGGACGCCGCCTCCGGCGCCGAGGTCGCGCGCTTCAACCAGAAGAACTACTCCCGCGATGTGCGTAGCCTGTCTCGAGCATGGAGGAGGAGGAGGAGGGGCGGACGCTGTACTAACGGTGCGCGAGCTGCTGTGGCTGGTGTGTGCGCGAGCAGAGCTGGCCATCGATCCAGTGGTCGTCGGACGAGACGATCTGCGCGCGCCAGAGCAGCAACGGTGTCATGCTCTACAGCGGGCAGAGCATGAGCGCCGGCAGCATCGGCCAGATCAACCTGCCGGTGCGTGTCCCGACCAGCTCTGCGCGGCGTAGTGGGTGCAGTGACGTGACGCACCGACTCACTTGGGCTCTGTACGCAGAACACGACGAGCTTCAGCGTGGCGCCGGGCAGCGCGCCGTACAAGATCGCGGCGTTCGTGCCGGAGAAGAAGGGCAAGCCCGCGAGCGTGCGCGTGTACCAGTTCCCGGGCCTCGAGACCGTCGTGGCGCACAAGAGCTTCTTCAAGGCGCAGGAGGTGACGATGAAGTGGTCGCCGACCGGCGCGGCGCTCATCATCGAGACGCGCACGGACGTGGACACGACGGGCAAGTCGTACTACGGCGAGACGGGACTCTTCTTCCTCCAGAGCGACGGCGCGTACGACTGTATCGTGCCGCTCACGAAGGAGGGTCCGATCCACGACGTGCAGTGGGACCCGACCGGCCGCGGCTTCGTCGTGCTCGCCGGCGCCATGCCGAGCAACGCGACGCTGTACGACAGCAAGGCGATCCCGATCTTCGAGTTCGGCGCCGCGCCGCGCAACCACGTGAGCTGGAGCCCACACGGCCGCTTCCTGTGCCTCGCGGGCTTCGGGAACCTGCGCGGCGACATGGACTTCTGGGAGCGCAACAAGCTCAAGAAGATGGGCTCGGCCAACGCGAACTCGGCCACGTGCTTCGCGTGGTCCCCGGACAGCCGCTACTTCTTCACGGCCACGACGTTCCCGCGCCTGCGCGTCGACAACGGCTTCAAGGCGTTCCGGTACGACGGCACGGGGCCGATCTATCAGGAGGACCGCGCCGAGCTCTATGACATGAAGTTCCGCCCGGCGCCGTCGGGACACTATCCGAACCGTCCGCAGTCGCCGCGGCGCAAGGGCGTCGAGACTGAGGCGCAGGCGGCGCCTGCCCCCGCCAAGCCGCAGGCGTACCGGCCCCCGAACTCGACCGGCGCGCTCGCCGCGATGATGCGGAAGGAGGAGACGGGCTCGAAGAAGCTCGACCGCAACAAGTACGTGCCCCCGCGCATGGCGGCGGCGGCGGCGGCGACGGCCTCGATCCCGGGCATGGCGCCGAAGGCAGTGCCGGGCATGTCGGCGGCGGCGGCGGTGCCCAAGAAGCTCAGCAAGAACGCGCGCAAGAAGAAGGCGACCGAGGCCGCCGAGGCGCAGAAGGCGGTGCAGGAGGCGCTCGCGAAGGTCCACGTCGGAGGTTCCGTCGCTGCCTCCGACGCTGCTCCGGCCGGTGGGTCGCCTACTTCGACTACGGCGGCGGCGGCGGCACCCGCGGCGCCGATGGAACTCACGCCGGAGGAGAAGCAGAAGAAGCTCAAGGCGCTGCAGAAGAAGCTCAAGCAGATCGACGCGATCAAGGATAAGCAGGCGGCGGGCGACGCGCTCAACGCCGACCAGATGCTCAAACTCAGTGGCGAGCAGGCGCTGCGCGACGAGATCGCCGCGCTGTCGTAGAGAGAAGAGCGGGAGGGAGAAGAGAGAGAGCAGCGAGCCTCGCGTATCAAGCAGCACCTGCGTACTGACAGCCTAGGTCACTACAGTATCACGAAGCTCTGCGAGCGCTCACGCTGATCTCTTCCGGACTCTCACACCGTTCGTCGGCGCTTCGTGCATCAGAATCGTCTCTTCCTTCGCTCTGACGGCGTCGTCCTTCGAGCACGCGAGTCAGGAGGTCGCTGATGCTCGGTCTTCCCAGCACTGCGGCTTGGTCTCTCGCCTCGACGAGCTGCGCCAGACTCGATCGTCTTAGGAGGACTCGGACGACACCGACAGCACCGCTCTCCACCGCTTGCTGCAAGAAGCTCCGCGCCTCGTGGACTTCATGCTCGCAAAGGAACGCGACGATCTCCCGTCGGGAGCGACACGATGCGGCGTCCAGCGCTCCGAACGCCGACTCGCCCATCCGCAGCTTCGCGTGCAGCAGCTTGACGATCTCCAGGTGACCGTGCTGCGCCGCGCTCTCCAGCAACGTCGGGATGGCGCCTTCGGAGTGGCGCTCACTCAGACACGCCACGACGCCGACGCGACCTTTCTTCACCGCCATTGCCAGCACCTCCGCCACAGGCTTCCGGTTCCCGAACGACTCGCACACAAGCTTCACGAGCTGGTGGTTCCCGTCGGACACCGCCTTGTCGATCGCGTAGGAGGCGCACTCGAGCTGCGGGTAGTGCGCGCGAAGGTACCTCGCGACCTCGAGATGGCCGTTGTACACTGTCTGCGTGAGCGTACCGTCGAAGCAGCCTTCCGTGCGGCTCTCGTGCAGGTACCGGACGACGTCGAGATGGCCGTTCGCAGCCGCGACGGACATCGCGTGCCTGGTGCAGCCGCCCGGGAGGTGTGCGTCGAGGTACCTGACGATGTCGAGGTGGCCGAAGACCGCCGCGTCGTCGATCGGGTGCGATTCGGAGCCAGCAGCTCCACTCTCGACGAGGAACGTGACAATGTCCAAGTGACCGGCGAGCGCTGCGGAGTTGACGGCGTGGCGACTGCCGGTGCCGTTCTTCTGGCTGCGCACTGCGAGCATCACGACGTCCAGGAAGCCAATGTCGGCGGCGTCGCAGAGAGCTGCGCTCTGGCAGCGCCGTCGACTGTGCGCGTAGAGGTACTCGAGGACGCGGGTCTGGCCGTTCCGAGCTGCGCCGTCAACCGCGGCCTGTGTGATCTTGCAACCGTGCTCGCGCAGCCAGACGACGATCGCGAGGTTCCCTTCTCGCGCATGGTGCTGCATGTCCTTCACGAAGAAGAGCGCGTTGTCGCGCCGAGACAGACGCGCCGCCAGCCACTCCAGCACGCGCACATCCACGTCGGCTCGCTGCAGCGCGATGCGCATCAGGTGCGGCTCGCACGCAGCACTCCACGTCCAGCTCGGGTCGTCGTCGCGTCTCAGCTCCTCGATGCACTGCAGCATGCTAACGCTGTTGAAAAGCACTGCACACCGCATCGCCCGTTTGAAGCTCAGGCGAGCGTCGCGAGCGTACTGCGGGTGTTTGGTGAGTTGGAAGAGCATGCGGAGCATCGGCGCGTCGGTCGCCGCGATCGCGAGGTGCGGGAGGACGCCTCGTCGAGTGAGGTCGCCGGCAAAGTGGTGCGTCGCGTCCGTGATTGTGCTCTGGATGCGGACCTGCAACGCCGCGTGGAGGTCTCTGCATCGGAGTAGAGTGGTCACCACGAGCGGGTATCCGGTCATGGAGGCAGTGATCGCATCCCACAGTTCGCGAGTCGAGAGCACGTCGGTGGCGACGGACCGCAAGGAGGAGACCATCGTCGTCACCTCTCGCGCGCGTCCAGCTTGAGTTCGTTGACGTGGACGGAGCTCGGAGAGTGAGAGCGGAGAGCTATAGTCGCGGCGTCACCTGTGTGAGTGAGAGGTGTCGAGCAGGTGTTCTGCCAATCAAGATTGTGCACATGGGTACAATTTCGATGCTGATGCGCACACTAGCACATGTATACAATAGGCATATAGGTACACCTTCAGAGCTCGTTGCCCGACTCTCAAGGCGCTTCCGTCCGAAAAACAGTGAAGCACTGCGTTCGCAAGCGTGTACAACTACGTGCTGTCGTTCGACAAGATCAGCGAAATGATAGACGACATGCACGAAGACCTGCTCGGCGACATGGGCAAGGGTTCTCGCTGAGCTGGAACTATCCAGTCTCGATCACGGAGTTCGCGGACGACTACTCTGCACGCCTCTCGACAGTGCGCGCGTCGGCACTCGACACGCTGATGGAGAGCAGCGGGGACATAGACAAGGTGCTCGCGACGACCAACCGGCTGCGGTGCTCGTGGAGCTGCGGCTGGACCGACATCTCGTTCAACGCGATCCACAACGCTGTGCAACACTCGATATTCGCGGTTCTCATCGTTCACACACGCCAAGCCAGCGCGGACATCGCGAATACAAAGATCAAGTCAAACTCTTATGGGTCTGCGTCACAGACGCTGCTACCGCCAAAGCGCAGTGCAGGTGCTCGTAGGCTTATCCTTCGGGGTGAATGCGACCAGTCTTGGCCTCGGATCGACTCACAGAAGCTCTTGGAGACGGTTCTCAAGAGCGAGCAGGATGCGAGGCTTCGCTTCTTGATCGTGAACTTCCATCGCCGCCGCTCTCGCTCTCGCTTCTTCCACCTCCACAAGCGAAGTGTACGGCAGCACCGCCGTCACCAACCACTCGATGCCTTCTTCCACCGCTTGTATCACCAAACTCGCACTTGACGACCCGAGCTCTCGCTCCGCTCGCTGCGAACGATTCTCGTCACACAGAAACCTGACCACCTTGCTTCG
>JAASFS010000260.1:0-24222 GCA_023333865.1 Globisporangium perplexum | reverse complement strand
GCCGCCACCTCCGCCGCCCTCGTCGCTCGCGAGCAGCGGCTCGTCCTCCGCGTCGCTGGCGTCCGGCGCGGCGTCATCCGCCACCTGCCGCAGCGCGAGTCTCCGGCGGCGCATCTCGGGAGTTTGCAATAGTGAAGAAACCAGGTATCCGAAATTTCGAGAATCTTACTAAATACTCCTCTCGCATACAATTATCTATACTCTTTGTGCGAATTCCTCTTTCTATGTCACATTTTATGAAGCTCCCCTCCTTTTTTTTGCGCGACGATCATAATCCAACTCGCCTCAAGCTCGGGAAGCGCCGCCGCGACGACCTCGGACGTAGGAGCAGCCTCCCCCCACCCCCGCCACATGCGCTCACCGCGCGTCACGAGCGTCTCGCTGACGCTGCGCGACCGCCGCCGCGGTGGCGCGCCGCTGCAACTGCTGGTGCACGCAGGCGCGCCGCTCGACGAGCTCCAGCGCTGTATCGCCGCGGGCTTCGGCGTGGCGGCCGACGCGCCGCTGGCGCTGCGCGACCCCGAGCGCCGCGTCGTGTACCCGCTGTCGCTGCTGCCGCGCTCGCCCGAGCTTTTCGCGCGCGGCACGTTCACTGTGCTACTGGGCGGCGAGAGCGACGACGAGAGTGATGGTGGACTCGACGACAAGCCCGCGACGACGGCGAAAGCGAAAGTGAAGGCGAAGCGCGGCCACCGCCACAGCCGCCACCACCACTACAACCGCCACCGCCACGCAAAGCGCAGCGAGCGACTTCAGCGGCTCCAGGAGCAGGTGCAGGTGTCGCGCTCTAGCTCGCTGCAGCTCGACTCGAGCGACGACGGCTACGGTGACCGCCTGGCGCCGCGCCAGCCGCTCGCAACGAACGGCGTGGAGACCGAGGACGATCCAGAGCCGAGTGACGACGACGATGGCGACGAGGAGGAAGATGAGGAGGACGACGACGATGACGAGGACGGCGACGAGGACGACGACGATGACGAGTTCATGCGCGAACTCGACCTCACGGACTTCGAGCTGCCGCAGCTCGTGAACGTGTTCACCCAGGCGTGTCCGACCGGCGCGCTCGACCGCACGACGTTCGACCGGTGCCTGGAGAAGATCCTGTCGCAGGTAGGCGTCCTCGCTGCTCGGTGTGGGGCGTGGGGCTGCTGATCATCCTCTAGTCTGTCGACGATCTGAACTAACCGGATCGTCCGTGTCGATGGTGGGTGTCACCGTCCCGCCCGGCAGTCGGGGCGATACGACCCGCTCGCGCGCAAAATGTTCGAGCGGCTGTTCGAGATGTTCGACGGGAACGCGCGCCGTGGGGTGATCGACGTCGCCGAGTTCCTTGGCGGCGTTTCGGTGCTGGCGTCCGGCGAGCGCGACGAGAAGATCCGGCTCACGTTCGAGCTCTACGACACGGACAACGACGGCTACATCTCGATCGAAGAGATGGTCAAGTACCTCACGTCGGTCTTTCGTGTCATCGAAGTCACGTCGCCGGAGCTGTTCCAGCAGAACAGGTGTGTACGCGAGCCGCCACCCTCGCTGTGTGTGTGTGTGTGTTTGGCCGTCCCACGAGCGCGAAGAAGACGTGTGCTGATGTGTGGTGCACGTGTCCACGCAGCGTCAGTGCCCAGCAACTCGGCGTCGTGACGGCGCGCCAGTGCTTCAAGGAGTCGCCCTTGAACGGAGAGGGCAAACTCTCGTACGACTCATTCCGCGAGTGGTACTCGAAGCCTGGCGCGACGCAGTACCTGCCGCAGCGCGGCGGCCTCCCTGTCCTCTTCGCGCAGTCGAACGGGACAGCGCAGGCAGCGAAGGCTGTGAACGGGTGGACACTGGCTCGCATTCGCGAGCTCACGGGGCTCGGAGGGGTTCGAGCCGCCGACTTGTTCTCGCTCTTCGGCGCTGCGGTTTCGCAGAAAGCCGATCGTCGCCGTGGTGATAGCGACTCCGACGTGCTCACGCGCGAGCAGTTCAAGCGCTGCTTCTACTCGATCCTGAAGAAACAGAAGCGCGAGCCGACGCGCGAGATCACGCGCTTCCTCGACCAGCTCTTCAATGCGTTCGACGTGGACGGGAACGGCGCGGTGGACTTTGTGGAGCTCAGCAGCGGGCTGTCGGTGCTGTGTGGCGGCAGTCAGGAGGAGAAAGTGGTCGCCGCGTTCTCGCTGTTCGACGCGAACGGCGACGGCTTCATCACGCAGGGCGAGATGATGAAGTACTTGACGTCGGTGTTCCACGTGATGTACGAGGCAAACCCGCAGACGAAGCAGAGCATGGCGATCGACTCGCAGATGCTTGCGTACTACACAACGCAGCAGGCATTTGCAGAGGCGGATCTCAACCACGACGGGCTGCTATCGCTGGAGGAGTTCCGAAAGTGGTACTCGGCGAGCTCCACCGGAATCCCGAGTCACCAGTTTGCTCCGACACCGGCTGCTGTCTCGTCGCACTCGACCGCAGCGCCGACTCCACTAGTGGCTCATATTGCGATCGGGCAGAGCGCGCTGGCGTCCATCGATCTCGTTGCCTCGATCACAAGCCTGCGCGATCGCGAGCCGGGCGAGATGTTCGAGATCATCGCGGCAAAGGTGAATGAAGACGGAGTGCTGTCGCGGAAGGCATTCCATGCAGTGTTCGACGAGCTCGCGGAAGAGCAGTCTGCGCTGTCGAGACGCAAGCTGAGCGTGCAGGAGGCGTCGAAGATGCACACTATCTTGGACAAGGTGTTCGACGACTTCGACACGGACAAGGACGGATTCGTGGACTTCTGCGAGATGTCAAGCGGCATCTCCGTGTTCTGCAAGGGCAGTCAGCACGAGAAGATCAAGGCGGCGTTCAGTCTCTTCGACGTGAACCAGGACGGGTTCATCTCGCTCGAAGAGATGGAGACGTACCTGGCGTCGGTCTTCCGCATCATATTCACGACCTCGCCGTCGACAGCGAAGCAAATGGGAGACATCTCGCCAGAGCAGCTCGCGCACGTGACTGCTTCGGATGCGTTCTCGAGGTCGGACTTGAACCACGACGGTCGCCTCAGCTTCGCGGAGTTCACCAAGTGGTACAGCACGCAGCACGTGCTCGACTTTGACGCGTTCGAGCACCCGCCGCAGCCACAACAGAACGGAATCGGGTCTACGGCGTCGTCGTCAGTCGCGCATGCTGCCAGCACGATCACGACGACTGCCAAGTCGACGCTGCAGGAGATGAAGAAACTGACGAACCTGAGCTCGTACGACGTGAACGACATCTTCGACTTCTTCCAAGCGTCAGCGGACCAGGACGGGAACCTGACGCAAGCCACGTTCTTCCGCTGCTTCAACAAGCTTTTGGCGAAGGATGCGGGGACACCCGACCGCGAGACGCAGCTGAAGACGCGCAAGCTGCTGGAAGAGCTCTTTGTGCTCTTTGACGCTGACCGGAACGGCACGATTGACGTGCAGGAACTGGGCTCGGGGCTCTCGATCCTGTGCGGCGGGAGTTTGCACGACAAGGCGCGCTCGCTCTTCCGTCTGTACGATCTCAACCAAGACGGCTACATCTCGCCGGATGAGATGGACTCGTACTTGACAGGAGTGTTCAAGGTGCTCTACAAGGCGTCGCCTCACCTGGAATCCCAGACAGGAATGACTCCGCAGGAGCTGGCGAGCGCCACCACGCGCGAGTGCTTCCAGGCGTTCGACCACAACCGCGACCGACAACTGAGTTTCGAGGAGTTCCGCCAATGGCTCGACCACCAGAGCCCGTCGGCGAATCACCAAGCGGCGAACAGTCAGCGTCAAAGCGGCGCTGTTGCTGACGCGTCGACATCGGCTTCGCCGCTTGTGCACGTCGGCGATGCGTCTTCATCGTCGATCCCGAATGTGTCGTCCTCGGACGTGATTCCGATCGAGGTGGCGAAGAAGCTGTCGGGACTGAAGGACATTCCGCTGGACAAAGTAACCGACCTGTTCTCGTCCGCTGCCGACACCGAAGGTCGCATCTCGCGCCGTGCGTTCGACTCGTGCTTCTACCGGTACCTGTGCTCGGCGGGGCAGACGCAGCTGTCAGCGGAGGAGAGCAATCGCGTGCACAATGTCATCAACCGACTCTTCACAGCGTTCGACACGGACCAAAATGGCTACGTCGACTTCAACGAGCTGTCGAGCGGTCTGTCGGTGCTCTGTGGGGGCAACAACCGCGACACGAAGGTGCAGGCAGCGTTCGATCTGTACGACTCGGATGGCGACGGCCTGATCTCGGAGGAGGAGATGGTGCACTATCTCGGCTCGGTGTTCAAGCTGCTGTACGCGCTGGACCCGACGCGCGAGACAAGTCTTGGGATCTCTTCGGACGATCTGGCGCTCGTCACAGCGGCGGAGATCTTCGCCGAGGCAGATCTGAACCACGACGGTCGCTTGAACTTCGACGAGTTCAAGAAGTGGTACGCACTCCCGGAGCAGTCGTCATTCAACGCGATCGTAGCGCCACTGGATCTCGACGAGGTGCGCCGCCTCACGAACCTCGGGAACCTCGATGTGGTCGAGGTGTTTGAGCGCTTTGCCGAGCACGCGGACGACGAAGGCTTGCTGCAGCGCGAGTCGTTCGACAAGTGCTTTCTCGAGATCATCGAGACGGTGTCGCACCCGCGGTCGGATGCGGAGAAGCTGCGCGCCAAGGTGATTGTAGACCGATTGTTCGACGTGTTCGACCAGGACGGCGACGGCCAGATCGACTTCAGCGAGCTGGCGAGCGGACTCTCGGTGCTTTGCAAGGGAGCGCGCGATGCGAAGGTGAAAGCAGCGTTCCGTCTGTACGACTTCAACGGCGACGGGTATATCTCGTTGGACGAGATGAAGCGGTACTTGACATCGATCTTCAAGGTGCTGTACGAGGTGCAGCCCGAGATGCGGCAGGAGACAGGCGTGAGCGCGGAGGAGCTCGGCGTCGTGACTGCCGAGCAGGCGTTCCTCGAAGCCGACCAGAATCACGACGGCAAGCTCAGCTACGACGAGTTCCTGACGTGGTACACGTCGCCATCGCAGGCAGGGATCAGCAGCGTCGTGGCGAAGAGCGCGATCGTGGACTCTTCGCTGCGCTGGATGCCGCTGAACGAGATCAAGCAGCTCACGAACCTCGCGCAGTTCGAGCCGGACGAGGTGTTTGAGATCTTCGCAGCCGAGGCGAACAAGGACGGACTGCTGTCGCGATCGGCGTTCGAGTCGAGCTTCCGCAAGGTGATGCGAGGCGAAGGCAGCGATGGCGAGGATAAGATCAACCTCGACAACATGTCGGACGACACGAAAGCGAAGATCAAGGACGTCATCGACGGGCTGTTCGATCTCTTCGATTCGGACGGCAGTGGGTACGTGGACTTTGGCGAGCTCGCGAGCGGGCTGTCGGTGCTCTGCGGCGGCACGAAGGATCAGAAAGTGCAAGCTGCGTTCTCGCTGTTCGACTTCAACGGTGACGGGTTCATCTCGCTTGACGAGATGGCGCGGTACCTGACGTCGGTCTTCCGCGTGCTTTTCCAAGTGTCTCCTGACACGAAGAGTCTCGGCGTGTCCCCGGAAGAGCTTGGGCAAGTCACCGCCGAGCAGGCGTTTGCGGAGGCGGACAGCGACCACGACGGCCGCTTGACGCTGGAAGAGTTCCAGCAGTGGTACCAGCAGCCTGGTGGGATCGGCGAGGTGGCAAAGAATGGCGAGCAGCTCTTCAGTCTCGCCGAAGCCCGTCGTCTGACGAACCTCGAGTCGTTTTCGCCGATGGAGGTGTTCGAGGCGCTTGCTGAGTGCGCGGACGACCAGGGGTTCGTCTCTCGGGAGGCGTTCGATGAGTGCTTCCGCAAGATCATTGCGGCGAACCAAGGCATCGAAGCGAAGGAGTACGAGCACATCAACGCGATCCTGAACCGTCTGTTCGAGCTCTTCGATGTCGACAAGAACGGGCTGGTGGACTTCAGCGAGATCTCGAGCGGCTTGTCTGTGTTTTGCGGCGGCACGTCGGACGACAAAGTGCGCGCAGCGTTCGCACTCTACGACTACAACGGCGACGGGTACATTTCTCTGGACGAGATGACGCGATACCTGACGTCGGTGTTCAAGGTGTTGAAGGAGGCGTCGCCAAACGCAGTGCAGCAGCTGGGTCACGAATCTGCCGAGCACTTTGGCGCGAGAACTGCGCAACAAGCTTTCAACGAAGCCGATCTCGATGCGGACGGGCGGCTGACGTTTGTCGAGTTCCGCAAGTGGTACACGCACTCGAGCGCGGCGAACATCGAGCGCTTGATCCAGAACAACATTCCGGAGTGGATCTCGCTTCGCGAGGTGCGCCGCCTAACGAACCTGAGCTCGTTCACGCCGACGCAAGTGCTCGAGCGGTTCCGTCAGTTCGCGTCGAAGGACGGGACCCTGAACGAAGTTGCGTTCCGGAGAGCGCTCGCGCAGTTCCAGGGTGAACACACAGACCAGGAGTCAAGCGACCGGCTCCAGTTGCTGGTAGACCGACTGTTTGCGCTCTTCGACGCGGACAGGAACGGAGTCGTGGACTTCAACGAGCTCGCGAGCGGGCTGTCTGTCCTGTGTGGAGGAAGCGAGGCGGATAAAGTCCGCGCAGCGTTCAACCTGTACGACGTGAACCGCGACGGATACATCTCGTTGGGCGAGATGCGTCTGTACCTGACGTCTGTCTTCAAGGTGCTGTTCGAAGTGGACCCGGAGAACGAGACGCGCGTAGGCGTGTCGGCTGAAGAGCTGGGGGCGATCACAGCTGAGCAAGCGTTTGCTGAAGCCGACCTCGACAAAGATGGACGCCTGTCGTTCGAGGAGTTCAGCCAATGGTACGCGCAGCCATCGTCGCATGCCAACCAGAGCCACGTGCCAGACTGGGTGAGTCTTCAGGTGGTGAAGGAGATGACGCACCTAGAGAACCACGCGCCGGACGAGGTCTTCGAGGTCTTCGCAAACCGCTGCTCAGAGGACGGAATGATCTCGCGAGAAGCGTTCGAGGAGTGTTTCGAGCAGCTCGTCGACGAGCAGTTCAAGGACAACGAGAAGCACTTGGAGCGTCTGCGGCTGATCCTCGACCGGCTGTTCACGATCTTCGACACGGACGGGAACGGCGTTGTGGACTTTTGCGAGCTCAGCAGCGGGCTCTCCGTCTTGTGCGGCGGCACGCGCGAGGACAAAGTGCGCTCCGCGTTCGCGCTGTACGACATGAACCACGACGGGTTCATTTCGCTCGAGGAGATGGTGCAGTACCTCACGAGTGTGTTCAAGGTGCTGTACGAGACGAGTCCAGGCACGCAGGTGAAGCTCGGCGTGCAACCGGAGGAGCTCGCAGTGATCACGGCGGAGCAGTGTTTCCTCGAAGCCGATCTCAACCACGACGGTAAGCTCAGCTTCGACGAGTTCGTGCGCTGGTACTCTCGCTCGCCGGGGTTCGAAGCGCCTGCGGCTGGCGTGGAGAGTTTCTTGGCGGAAAACCACATGCGCGACGAGAAGGTGGCGACAAGCGTACGAGCACCGGACAGCACGGGGGCTCGCTATAGATCAGCGAATGGCCGCGGCAAGTCGCCTCGGAAACACGCTGGAGTCAGCGGAGCCGCGTTCGAGTCAAACCCGACGGCACCGCCGAGTAGTGCGTACCCGTCGTCGCTGCTGCAGAACATCACGTCGTCGAGCGGGGAAGCTCTGCTATCGCCGACAGCTGCCGCTTCTGCGCAGGACACGAACAGCTCGAACATGAACGAAGCGCGTCATCTGCTGAAATTGGACTCGTACGAGGTGAACGACCTGCTCGACATCTTCGCGGAGGCGGCGCCATCCGGCGAGCTGAGCTTCGCGGCGTTCAAGAAATGCTTCGACCAGATCATCAAGCTAGCAGGCGGTCACGAGACGGCGGAGGAGCGGCAAGCGGCAGATGCGATGATCCACCGGCTCTTCAAGGTCTTTGACACGGACAAGAGCAACACAGTGGACTTCGGGGAGCTCGCGAGCGGCTTGTCGGTGCTCTCTGGCTCGACCATGGACGACAAGGTGCGCGCCGCGTTCCAGCTCTACGACGTCAACGGCGACGGGTACATCACGCTGGACGAGATGGTGAGCTACATGACGTCCATATTCCGCGTCATGTACGAGACGTCGGACGCGACGAGAGCGCGGATGGGAGTGAGTCCCGAGGAGCTCGCGAAGGTGACGGCGAGCCAGTGCTTCAAAGAAGCCGATCTCAACCACGACAGCAAGCTCAGCTTCGACGAGTTCAAGAAGGTGCGTGTGGGGTGTGGAGCGCCTTTGACTAGAGTGCAGCGTGCCGTGCCTGTGTGTCGTGAGGGTGTGCACTAACCGTGGATGTGTTTGTCCCACCGACTGCGCCGTGCAGTGGTGTACTTCGGGAGTTTGACGCAACGCGCGTTTTGCATCGGCGGACTGGAGGATGACGTTCGCGGTCGGACTCGCGACGTGCGTACGTGTGTGCTGCGTTCGTTGAAACGAAGAATCCATTTCTGCACGTTGCGAGCTCGCGCTCGCCTCGCCTACTGCTTCGCAGCAGCATCACCGTTGTCTTCGTCGACGCCGTGGCACTCCATGAGCCGCGAGAGAAGCTCGCAGTCGACGTCGGAGCGAAGCACGTGCATCCCGACATCGCTCTCCTCGGCAACGATGTCAGTGACAATGTCGAGGAGGCACTCGCTGAGGGTGACTAGATCACGCCACAAGACACGCGTGTGAGTGCAATCTCGGAAGGGGATGCATCGGCGAGTCAAGCAAGCGGCACGAACCATCCAAGCCGAGGATTTGATTCGTCGACGAGGAATGCTCTCTCGCGACGGCGTCGATGAACGTCTGGATGACCTTGATCCTCTTGGCGACGTCGCCGTCGCACGCCGCATCGATCTGTCACTCAGCAAAGCCGGTTGAGTTGTTGAGCAAGCAGAACACTTCCTGCATTCATCCTAGCAGCAGACAACGCACGAGCGAACACACCTGCTCGAGGTCAGGGATCGCGAAGTCGTCTTCCTGACTCGGATCGTATCTGTACACACGCACAGGACACAGGGGTGAGCAACACGTCTGTGCTAGCTGGCTAGCGCATTGACGTCGTTCTCAAACCTCATGCGGTAGTCATCGTGTGGCGCCTCGCGTGTCGTCTCTCGTTGTTTGGCACTGCCACGCTTCAGCTTCTTCGTCTTCGGCTCTGAGGATCTCGACGTTTCTTCGCCTGCGAGCGGGATCACGTGGGGACTTGACCTGTTGCAACACTGTGTGAGCGGATAGCAAACATCCAAGCCTTAAGGCAGCAGCTCGCACGCTGCTACTTGCTCAACTGAAACGCGCATCTTGCGCGGCATCCTGCTTGCACTCTGCTGAGCGACAGTACTGGATGACTTGAGAATTTTGTTGTTCGACTCTGGACAGCAAACATCGCCACGAGATATCGCAAGGGTTAACCGCCTTCTTCACAGCGAACACGAGGAGAACGCAGCGTACCAGAGTACTCGAGCTGCAGCGACTTCTTCATCCCCGCAGACAGCGGTGTCAATGCAGTGTCCTTGCCCCTTCCGATCGACAGCAACTTGGCCGACTTGAGCGAAGTCGATGCACCTGTGGTGCTATCATTTGCGATGCCCTCGCTCGATCGGTTCTTGCTCGTCGAAAGCCGGAGCGAGAACGCATCGCTTTTGCCCAGCGGGTCGCGGCGCAGGAGCGTCGATGGCGTCTTGGAGCTTAGCATCTTCACTTGAGCTGGAGGCTTCGTTGCGACAACGAATGCAATCTGCTTCGTCAATGAGAGCTGTCCCGACTGGAACTGCGTCAGCGTGCGTTTCTTGTTCGGTGTGAGTGTGGCAGCAGCGGAAAGCTTGAATGGGGTCGAATCGCTGTCGTCATCGACGCGGTGCCGGATTCCAGCCTGGGAGAAGTCGATCCCGAGTGTGCTTGTCGATTCTCCACCCGTGAGACTCGGGAATGCAGTCGTCGTCGCTTTCGTCGGTCCTTCGCCACATCTCGACTCCGCGCGCGCTGCTTTTACGCCGATGAGAGTCTCGTTTAGAAGCCTCGGAGCACAGACGCGGGTACTCGAAGGCTGATCGGCGTCTCTGTCTTGAGCACCGCTAGTCGCGATACCTCGCAGCGGGAAGCGCGCTGTCGACGCTAGCAACGTCTTCCCTGATGATGCAGAAGCACCTCGCGTGAGCGTCGCCCACACTCTCGCCAGCTCGCGCCGCAGAGCTCGCTGTTGATTCGCCTAAGCACGCACCGCTCAGCAACCCTCTAAGCGGCTCGCTAGTCTGCGCGGCTGCCTTCTTCATGAACGACGGCACGCAGTTCGAGGTTGAGCTCCGACTCGCATCTGGTGTTGGTGCTGCGTCATAACCCGCTTCTCGTTGCGCATGTGCGTGGTAGAGTGAGTGCCATTCGCACTTGCACACATCCTGGCACCGCTTTGCCGCACACACACACACACACACACACACACACACACCTGCTGGCGTTCGGAAGCGCGGTGGCTGCGCACTCCTCCCCGCGACCACCGCGAGCTTCGCGGGCGACTCGAGCGGGATCGGTGTTGGCGCCGGCTGCGTCACGAACGGCGCGCGCACTCTGCTGCGACTCTTCGGCGCCGTCGCTGTCGGCAGCGGCCGCTCCATGGGTGGCGGGTGGACGAAGCTCTCTCTCTCTCTCTCTCTGTCTGCGCGGATTCCGCACTGGCGCGCCATCGTTTCCGTTCGCTTCAACTTGCTGCTTCAAGAGTGATGGTAACACGGCTACTGGTGTAATTCTGGCGATCTTGCGCAGCAACATTGAAAACGAACACTTACTTCGGACTCGAGCTCAGAGCTACTTGAAGACCAGCTTAAACGTCGCCATGGAGCAGAACGCCGTCGCGACCACGAGCAGCGCGCGCAGGGCGTGCATCCGCCACCTCCCAGCCCGAGAATCTCGCCACGGGAACAGCTGCGCGTAGAAGATCGTGGGCATGAGGTAGCAGAGCAGCAGCAGGATGCTCGAGCCGACGAACGAGAAAACGACCTCGATGCCCGGGACGCGCATGGCGCACACGATCTGGGCGACGAGCAGTACGACCGACACGACTGCCTGGGTCCACACCGTCGGGTTCTCGCCGCAGATCACGCTCATCTCCAGCACGAGCGACCGCAGCGGGTGGAACAGCAGCGGGAACGAGAACAGGATCGTGAATAGGATCGCCACGCGCGGCACCGCCATGATCGGGTCGTGCTCGAGGTTGAGCAGGATGTTGCCCTGCGTCGACGCGCCGTAGATCGACGCCGCGCACAGCCCGAACGTCGCGTACAGCAGCACGCACACGAGCACCGCGCCGTACACGTTGAAGCGCATCTTTCGCTCCGCCCGGCGCAGCGCGAGCTCTCCGCCGTCGCTGTCCGATGTCACCACCAGCTGCGCCAGCAGCGGGATCACGTTCAAGTGCAGCATGAACGTAAAGTTGTAGATGCCGACCGCCTCCGACAAGCGCGAGAACCTCGAGCCAGTCACGGTAGTCGCCGAGCCACCCGCCGAGCTACCGAGCTCCACGACCGCGTCGCCAACTACTGCGCGGTACGCGACTGCCCCGACGAGGTAGATCGAGAACGCGAACCCGAGGTACGACGAGAAGCGCAGCGCGGAGATCTTCCGGAAGAAGCCGAGTGGCAGGATCACGATCATGAACACGAGCCACACTGTGCGGTCCACATAGGCGAGCTGCGTCGCGGCCGGGAGCTGGTCGAAGCTACTGCCCTGCGGCAGGTAGAAGATCGCCACGAGCGTCGGCGCCATGTCGCGCACGACGCGGACGCACCCTACGCACGCGCCGAAGACCGCGAACGCCGTGAGGAAGCCGACGCCTTTCGCGAGCCGCGGACCGCTCGCGTACACCGCGAGCTCCTGATACGTCTCGCGCATCTCCTCGTTGCCGCTCTTGGAAGCGACCGCGACGTGCACGCGCAGGATGATGTCGGCCGTGAACGCCATGGCGGCACCGACGAGGCAGAGCGCCGCGACCGCCTCGCCGGGCGACAGCAGCAGGAACGTGTACGGCACTGAGAGCGTCCCGGACCCGATCGCCGACATGAGCAGGGTGAAAGGCACGGCGCAGCCGCCGAGCAGCCGCGCGACGCCCGCAGTCGTCTCCTTGGCTCGGCTGCACGGGTTCTGCTCGGCGGCGCGGGTGCGCGAAGCCGACGCGTGCTGCAGCTGCTCGCCGTCGATGACCGCCGGGAAGCCCGACTCGAAGGACGCGAGGTGGCTGCGCGGCGACGACGACGACGGTGGCGCGGAGCGCGGCAACAGCGGGTGGTTCTCTTGGGATCGCGTCATCGAGGCGCTCGGGTCAGGCGGGTGGGCAGCAAGCACCACACGCGGCTTCGCCTTCACCTCACGTTGCTCAATGTGTCCGATTGCACAAGCGATTCTGCTAAGTGCGAACTGAACTTGCTTGCTTGGCAACCTGGTTGTTTGTTCCACCTCCACGACGAAACTCTCTCACTCTTCTGTGACGCCGACGGCAGCCGGGTCGAGCGCGGCAAGCTCGCCGCCGTCTTTCAGGTCGACGAAGGGGTCTTCTCCGCCGAGGACATCAGACTGCTGCAGTTGTGTCAGCGATTCAGCAGCGACACCCGAGTCCTCGAAACCGAGACCACCTTCGACTCCGTTCGTCGTGGACGCGAGCGGCCCCTCTTCACTGTTCGCATTCGAGGGCGCCACCGCGGAGCTGGACGCAGCGGTCGAGCACAGCGGCCTGGAGTAGCTAAAGAGCCGCAGCAGACTCAGCAGCTTCTTGAGCATGAACTCGAAGAGCACATTCGAGTTCTCCATGCGGTCCTTCGCGTCCGGCGACGAGATGTCTTCGAGCGCGCTTTTGAGGCGCACGTGTGTGTCGTAGACGCTTTCGCTGCGGTCGATACGAAACTTGACGCCGCCGCCGCTCACCTCGTCGTCTACTTCCGTGAGGACGTTCACGAATGAGCTGCTCGTCGGGTGCTGTTGTCGTTGTGAGAAGTTCGTGATATCGCTGCTGCTCGATGCCGCCAAGCCATCGTCTCTACTCAGGCAGCCGCCGTCGATGTACGGCCAATGGATCTCCTTCACGGCGAACACGACCTGCTTCGGGTTGTCCATGGCGCTGAGCCAGCGCATGCCGCCGCTCGCAGACTCCAGCGAGAGGTTCCCGATGCTCACTTCGTACGCGGACACGACGCTCACGACCTCGGCGACGACGCGATCCTCGAGCTCCTTCTGCTTTGGTGTCACTCCGAACCGCAGATCGTCATCGAGCGTAGGGCTGAGTCCGATTCCTGACGCTGCCAGCTTCATGAGCAAGTCGCCCGGAGGGAGCCACTCGCGGAGCAGTTTGCTCAGCTGCGGGAGCTGCGGCGCCACGAGGCGACATCCAACATCCGAGATCTCAAAGTGGATCGTGTCGTAGTGTTCCGTCCGAAGCTGTAGGTGTGCCTTGCTGTGCGTTGTCGTGCTCATCGTGAGATGCCAGTGGAACTTCTGGTGGTTCAGATCGCGTTGCTGGAGTACTGCGAGGTGCGTGAGCTTCATCGTGCTGAACGTCACTGTGCTCGTCTCCGGGTAGAACACGACTTCGGAGATGCCATCCTCTTCCCAGCTCTCGCCTTGCGGATCCCACCACCCAATCCGCGGCGCTGGTGCGTAGATCACGTCGCTCGGAAGCAGAAGGCTCACCTTGACGGGCAATGCCGCAGACACGACCATGCCTTCGAGCGGGTAGTGGAGGCGCTTGAGTGGCTCGTTCTCGTCCGCGACCTCGCGCATCACCCAGCCTCGCGCGCGCTTTGGCGGCGACGGGATCGCAAGTAGTTCGAGCGAGTAGACACCGCCGAGCGCCACGTCGAAGCTCTGTCCGCTTTGGCGCGAGAACGAGTCGTACGGCAGGTGCACGACACGAAGCGCGAGCGACTGCACGATGACGGCTTTTGGGAGGTCGACCGAGACACCGAGCTCGGCGAACTCGATGCGCTTGTTGCGCGAGCCCTTCGCGATGAGATTGATCCAGATCCCGAGTTTCACCCAGCTGCTCGCGCTCGCCATCTTCACCTCGCTGCGCGACTGGCTGTCCGTGTACTCGTCCGCGAACTGCAAGATGTGGCGCGACGCAAACTCGATCTTCTCGTGGATCATGCGCTCGATCTGCTCCGTGAACGCAGCGCACTGTGCATCGAGTGCCGCATCATTCGTGGCTTTCGCGTTCGCGCCGACACACACGAGGTCGTCGATGACTTCGTTCGCACTGCTGCAGGTCGACGCGACCTCGGCGAGGTCGGTCGACACTTCGAGCGACCACGAGTTGAGGAACGAGTTCATGTCGCCCTCGACCTGCGCGTCTGGCCGAGGCTCACACGCCAGGTACTTTTGCCACTGTGTGCACGCAAGCGTCGCCAAAGACTCGAGTGTGAGTGCGAGGAACGGGATTGGCGTCGCCACTAACAGCGCAACGTGATAACAGCGAGAGCCGCCCAACACGCACATCTCGAGCCTCTTTCTGCGCGCGCAGGATCTCCGCGAGCCGCTGCACCTTGCCCTCGATGTCGAGCTTCGTCGCGTCATGCTCGGCCGCGAGGCGCTCGAGCTCGGCGGCACGGTTCTTGGCCTCCTCTTCGCGTCGCTTGGCCTCCTCGAGCTCGCGCCGCTTGCGCTCCTCCTCGACGCGCTTCTCCTCCTCCGCGCGCAGGCGCGCTTCCTCTTCTTCCTGGAGTCGGCGTTCTGTGATGCAACGCAGGCGTCAGAGCGAGCGAGCGAGCGAGCGAGCGAGCGTCGTTGCACTCAAGAGCTTGAGAGTGGAATCCACTTGGTCGTTGCACTAGGTGCTCGAAGTCGTTGTGGAGCGTGGAGTGCGCACCTTCCTCGAGCTCTTCTTTGGACTTTTTGGGAGCTTTCGCCTTCTTCTTCGGCGGCTGTCAGCGGCGCGGGTAGCAGGCGTGAGGTAGGTAGAAGACGTAGCGTGAGTCATCCAGCGCATCGATCGATCAAGCGTGGGGGATCGGAGGTGCGCGCACCATGCTGACGTTTGACCGAATGACCGAATGACCTTTGAAGGTCCGAATCGTACTCTGTGGCGATATTCGTACTTTGTGGGAAGTCGCACTTTGTGGGAAGTCGCACTTTGTGGGAAATCGCACTTTGTGGGAAGTCGCACTTTGTGGGAAGTCGCACTTTGTGAAAAGTCGCACTTTGAAGAAAACCCGAGCGCCAGAGCACCTACTTTGACGACGAAGTCTGACGGACGGCATCAAGCATGCCTTGCGCCACGAACATGCGCTCACAATCGCTATCGCCACGGCATGCGATCGCCTGCGTATCGCTTGTGCCGCTCGTCATGCACCACGAGCTCAAAACGAGCCCTTCGAGCGTCACGCTTTCGGCAGCATTGTGCGTGTGGTCGGTCCTCTTCTCGCTGTGAGATGGGCGATGGAGAGCGCACCGCGAGTCAGGTGCGCTCTCGCGCTCTCTTCTCAAAGAGCAACCTCGCTTGTGCTCCAGCCGTTCCTCGTAGCGGTTGTGGTGGTGACCGCACCACCCGCATGTGCAGCAGCAACCAACAGCATCGTGGAGCAGTGGAGCTCGCCGTCGGCACCGATCGGACGCACACTTGTAGCCGAGACACCCCCGCGATGCAAGCAAAACGCGACCGCGACAACCGCGCGCGCACGTTTACGCTTGATGTTGGCGGCATCAGCATCGCTCGCGGCCAGCGCAAAACACATCGCGGCGAGTTTGCCGCGTACACCGAGCGGCGCTCTCCTGGTGTCGCAGACTACGCTCGCGTTCCTCACGCCGCCGCCGCCGCCGTCGTTCGTCTCCATCGATTCGGCAGATCGACCGCTTCCGCTCGCACTGTTTGGACGAGCGCGTGCCGCGCCGCACCGGGTGGTCGTGAGCAGCAGCAGCACGACGTGCAAGAGCAGCAGGAATGCGAGGGCAGCAGCAGCAGCAGCAGCGGCAATGGGATTGGCGTCCTTGAAAAGATCGTTTTGCCGTTGAATCGTGCGTCTACACGATACGTTCTCTCATTTTGAATCCAAATCCAAAATGAGAGAATGTTTCGCACGGCCTCACGATTCACTTTGTAGACGCCCGATTCAACGGCTCACTCGCTCAACGAGTGTCGAGGTATTTGGGATCCAAAAAAGTGAATCCATTTTCCAAACACCGAGTCATTATTTCACAAAACAATATAATGATGCCAAAAATGCGGCTGTCGCTTCTGACCAGCCGTTTTGCTCACAGTGGCACTCGCTCTCTCTCTGCATTTTCGACCAATCGCTAAACGGGCCATGGTTGAAATTCCCTCATCCAAACATGCATGAAATGCACGAAACGCGCAAAACACCACAAGAAATGTGCTCAGATAACACCGCCACAAGAATTTATACCAGCGCGCAAACAACACTTGGCTCTCTCCCGACGACGACACAGCGAGAACAAGGGGAGGTGTCTCGCACTCAGAGAGATAGCAACCGCAGAGCTAGACAGAGAGTGCAGTTCGCAAAGACACAACGCCTCGTATTTGTGGCTGCCTGCTTCGATCGGGTAGTTTGGCGCATATCCATCTGGAGCTTCGTTTGTGGTCCACATACAAAAGTTGTTCCCGTTCTTCACTATTTGTTAAATACCTTCGTCAGCAGACGAGACAGACCCTTTTCAGACCTCCTTTTTCAGCCAATCATCGCTTCCCTTCGTACAACACCGGGCCATCTACTATCCAATTATTCTGTCTGTCGCGAACGGTACGTGCGCATCTCTGGCAGATGGACAGATTGCATTCTTGAATTAGAGCAGAAGAAGACAAGTCGTCGTCGTCGAGCAGCGAAGCGAGCCCCGAGCACCAAGCATCGATCTAGATAGAGGTCAAGCGCGCGCATCCAACTGCCCCGCGCCATCCATCCTTCCTCCCTCAGCTCGCTCCACTCGCTCAGCTTCCAACCGTCTCAACCCGACTCGAAGGGGCCACCCCACAACACGCAAACTGCCTCCAAGACCTCTCCCTCCTTGACACCTACTACCACCAACACCACCGCCAACGCCAACGCCGACACAACGACCACCACCTGGATGAGCCAGACGCCCGTCTCGAACCCGTCGTCGCCGCTGCTCGCGGCCGCCGCACCCGCCGGAACCTATCATGAGGAGCTCGTGCGCCGCGTCAGCGCACAGCGCGACGCCTTCTTCCGCCGCGTGATCGTGTCTGACACTGCGGTGCAGAGCGCCATGGTAAGCCGCATCGCACTCGAGGTGCGCGAGATGATCGAGAACGACGTCGAGCACGGCGAGAAGTCGCTCAGCAGCTACTACCCGGCGGTTGTGCGCCTCGCGCGCGAGTCGCCGTTCCCGGCCATGCGCGAGGCGTTCGCGCAGCTCGCGGACGAGGTCGAAGCCAAGTTCCCCGAGTACGGCGCGCTGCGCACGCGCCACCACCGCGTGTCGTACTTCATCGAGAACTCCGCGGTCGAGGCGCTGGAGAACAACGCGGACGAGGAGCTCAGCGCACTCTTCCAGCGCGCGTTCCTGCTCTCCGGCCGCGTGAGCCACTTCGTGCAGCTGCTCGCGTGGCACAAGAGCTACCTGTCGCTCTTCCAGGACAGCGTGTCGTCGGTCATGCTGCGTGACGGCCCGCTGCCGCTCTACTGGCGCAGCTACATCGGCGCCATGGCGGCGTCTGAGCTGCGCTGCCACTACCTCGCGGACACGTCGCAGTACTACTTCCTCGTCAACGGCGGCGACCCGGAGTGGATCAAGGGCCTCGACTACGTCGCGCCGAAGCTCTTCCGCCTGCACGAGGTCAGCTCGCTGCTGGCGCACCGCCCGTGGCTGCTCACACCCGACCACATCGCGGACCTACTAGCGTCCGACCAGGAGGACTCGTGGTCCGTTTCGGAGCTCGTGCACGCGATCATCGTGCTCTGCAAGCACCACTCGATGAGCAGCATCGCGCTCGGTCTCGGTTGCGCGGAGGAAGAGGACCTGTCGATCTTCAGCGAGTACGGATACGCCGTGACGGAGCTGGAAGGCAGCTTGGCGAGCCCGGGCTTCCCGTTTCCGTACGGCTTGAGCGAGAAGGACGGTGCGGCGCTGCAGCTGGACAACGTGAGCAGCTGCGGGAGCTTCACGGAGCAGGACCTGTCGGCCATCGAGCGAGACGAGACGATCCTGCTGAAGCGGTTGCGGAGCGGACAGGAAGGCAGCGAGACCGCGGACGACGACGACGACGAAGACGCGCAGGAATCCCCGTCAACAGAGGACGACAACGAGGACGAGGAGGCAGAGCCGCAGCCAGAGGAGAGCGGGTTCGACGTCGTGGAAGACGGACTGGACTACGGTCTGCACGGCAGCAACGCCGGGCACCGGCGGCGGGACTCGCTCTGGCGCTTCTGCGGCGGCTCGGTCATCCGCTACGCCGACTTCGACGTGCGCTCGGACGAGTACAGCGTGCTGCACACGGAGGACTTTAGCTGGGACGACCACTGCTTCTCGCTCGTGAAGCGGTACTTCCCAGGCGAAGCGGTGCGTTGTGCTTCTTGCTGGCGGTACTAGCGCTGCTGCGTGTGAGACCTCGCCGTCACTCACCCTCATCTCTCGCTGCCGCCACAGAGCCACATCCTCGAGGACCTGTTCAACCTCACGTGCAAGCTGACGTACGACTACTACGGCGAGCAGAAGGAGGAGTGCGTCGACACGAGTCCGTATCGTGACGCGATCTGGTTCTACGTGCACCGCATCTTCGGCATCTGCCACGACGACTACGACTACCGGCAGGTGAACGTGTTCCTCAACCGGCCGACGAAGATCTTCATCAAGAAGGTCGCGTGCACGCCGTGGAAGGTGCGCGCTGAGGACTTCAAGCACTTCGACCACACGCTGAGCGCGTCGGAGAAGGCGCACGTGACGCTCATCGTGGCGGAGGCGCGGAAGCAAGCCGGACTCATGTACGGTCTGCGTGCCGTCATGAAGCACATGCGCTGAGCTGAGTTCGTTCAAGAGCGCTCGCCTCCGGTTCGCGCCGCCGCCACCAGTTTCCAGACCCCCACCGTCCAGATGAAGGGTGTGTGTGTGTGTGTATCCGCGTTCGATCAAGCGGGTCGTCTGTCGAAGGCAAGCGGGAAGACTCGCGATGTGTGTACGTACCTCTCTCTCCCAGCCGCCGCCAGCTCCGGTCTCCCGTCTCCAGCACGATAGCATAGCATAGCGTAGCGTCCACGACATGTAACTTATGAGCCCATCAGTACTTGTGCTTCCAGACGTGCGCGAGCTTGACGTGGCAGGTGAGCACCGGGTCGTTGCCCCTGCTCGCCACCGAGCCATGCTGCTGCTTCCTCGCGGCGGTTCGTTCGGGTGTCGCTGCGATCTGGTTCGACGCGAGGTCTGCGGCGTCCGCTTCGACTCGGAGATCGTGGAGCGTCAGGCGGGCGTCGGCGTCCGACACCTGCAGCGCGTACGAAGTGACTCCCGCGCCTCGCTTCACGAAGCTGGCGGACGTGAACACGATCTCCTTCGCTCGTTTCGCGTCCAACGAGGCGAGCGGCGGAGGGTTGAGCCGCTCGTCGCTCTTCGGTTTTGCGTGGAGCTGCGGCAGCTCGCAGTGCACCGTGCTCGAAGACGACCGCGGACGGAACGCGGACGGCAGAGGCTTCACGTCCGCGAGAGTCACACGCGGGTAGTGCTTCTTTGTGGCAGTCGGGAGGGTGTCTAAGCTGGCGCTGGCGACGAGAGCGCCGCCATCTCGCCGACTCGAAGTACCCGCCGAGCCACTGCGCGCGGACGTCTGGAGCTGCAGCTGGTCGATCTCCTTTAGAACAACCTCTGCGAACAACCAAGCACGGCGAGCCGTCCATCAGATCATACCAGAGCCTTCCGCAGACACATCCACATCTACACACAAACACACGTCACAACTGCACGCACGCAGCGAGCGACTCGAGTCATCCGAGCGCATCATTGAGATCTTGGAGGACACCGACGACCGCTTCGAAGTTGCTCGATTCACAGCCGGAGCTGAAGCCTGCGAGAGCACGAACTTGCGGATCGCTCTCCCGACGTCCGACGTGCGCACCGGCATGCGCGAGTGGCGGTGTCGCTGCGTCTTCTTCTCGGCCGTGTAGTCGAACGCGAGGTCGTCGTGCGAGAGCGAGAGGCGCTCTTGCAGGACAGACAGTCGGGCTTGCTTGCCTCTGCGATGCAAGCCTCTGAACTTCTCGAGGTACTGCTGCGCGTCCTGCTCCTTTCGGCGCCGACGCTCCTCCATGTCTAGCGGGAACCGCCAGGGCTGCAGCTCCGGCTGGCGACGCGATGCAAAGTCGTCCAGCACTCCGAGCGACTCGCCTCCAAAGCTCCACACTTTGATCCGACCGCGAGCCGACGAGGAGAGCACCACAGGCGGGTCGAGCGCGTAGCTGAGGCTCAGGATCGACTCCGAGTGTGCCTCCCAGCGGGCTGCGGGCGGAAGCTGGAGCAGGCGGCTCGGGGGCTTTCGCTGGCGTGAGGGACTGAGAGGAACGCCGTTGTGTGCAGCTGGAGGTGCGACAGCCGGAACGCCTCGCTTCACTTGATCGAATGCCCGCTTGTACAGCGCCGCGATCGCCTCGTACCCTAACACCATCTCTTCGTGCTGCAGCACCGTGCCTGTGTTGTTCTCGGCCACGGACGCAGGGATGGCCCTCGCATCCGCAGCAGCAGCGGAGCTGCCAGCACTTCGTCCAGGCTCGGACGAAGTCTCGCTTCCAACCAGCGAACGGATGTGGTGGTGCTCAAGGCCCTCGCTAGAGTACTGCACGAGCCACTTGGTGACGAACCCCACGTCGTCTCCGGCGAACACGTACACACCGTCTCGCTTCGCGTCATTGCGCGAGTCGAGCTGCTTGTCACTGCTGTCGTCTGAGTGAAGCTGCAGCTCTTCCGGTTGACTCGGCTGCTGGTGTCGAGATAGCTCGCCGTGCCGACTTGCCAGATCGGTCAGCTTGAACGTGTCCGTGGTCTCCTCGCTGCCGTCGACTCCAAGTTCCGCGTCATGATCTCTTCGGGTGATCGCTGACAGACTCGAGCTGGCGCCTGGCGCCTCGGGTGCCACAGACGCGTGCACAGCGAAGACGTGCTGGATGGCAGCGACCCGCAGCTCGTTGTTGCCATGCAGCTCCGCCGATTCCGTGACGCACTGGAGCTCCACCGAGCAGCTGCACACACGACGCTCCAGGAGGTGTCAGCGCTAGGACTCCATGGGGACGCCAGCGAGTCACGCAAGAGTTCAAGCACGAGGACGCACTGGTATCCGGGCTCGTCCTTCGACGCGCGCCACAGAAGCACGCGTCCGGACGCCATACCGCCGATGACGTCGAACGACGAGCCCAGGAAGTTCATGCACGTGATCTCGTCGTCGAGCGGCGCTACACACGTCCCGTGCGTGTGGCTCATGTCGAAGCTCCAGACTTGAACGAAACTCTCGCCACGCGATCCGGAGGCGAGTACTGCGACTCGGTCGAGCGCCAGGTTCCCGACGCTCTTCAGGATCTCGAACCGCTCCGGCTGCGGATCGCGAGTCGCGTTCAGCCCGCTGTCATTGTCTTCGAGATCGCCGCCACGGTGCTTGGTGCGGCGAAGATGTCTACGTTGCTTCAGCTGCTGGTGGGACCGGTGTCGACTGAGAGGAAGGTTCGGGATCGGTAGAGCCTCGGGCAGGAAGCGCAGTGAGTGGAGCAGCACCGACTGCGGGTGAACGGCGCCGAACGGCACGTAGTATCCGAGCGCGTTGTTCTCGTCGTAGATGTGGAGACTCGAGTCGACGGAGACGGAGACGACGCGCTTGCCGTGAAGCACGTAGCTCACGCTCGCGATTGCCTGGACATGCGGGTCAAGCTCCTTCATCACGTTCCCGTTCACGGCGTTCACAACCTTGATGCTCCCGGTATCGTCACCCAGGATCACCTTACGCTCGCGATCATCGATGCACGCAGCGGTGATCGAGGGCGAGCTCGCTAGCTCTCCACTCTTATTGAGCGACCGGCTTGCTCCAACAGGGGCTGCCAAGTCCGACGACGCGTTGAGCATCGCCGAGTACTCGAACGTCTTCCAGAGCTTCCCGGTGTCGGCTCTCCAGAACATCAGCTTTGTCGTAGTCACGCCCACGAGTAGGTTCAGCGACTGACAGTAGTTCGTGTAGAGCACCTCTTCGCGCTCCTTCACCTCGCAGAGATCGTAGAACGTCACGCGGTGACCTGCAGTGACGAGCACGGCGTCCGATGCCGCGCTCTCGGGCACGACAAAGCACGACAGGATCCGATTCGCGTGTGGCGCGATGCCCGAATCAACCTGAAAGCTCTGCAGACACTCCCATGGCTCCGACGTCAGCGTCAGCAGCACGCTCGAGTACACCTTGAACGTGCCGCTCGTGTCGAGACTCAACAGCTGCCGTCGCGAATCTACGAACTCGACGAGCTCCAGAGGCGCGTCGTGGTGCTTGAGCGAGGTCTCGAACGCGAGTCGCCCCGCGACGCCGCGCTTCTTCCAGACCGATACGTGCAGTGTCGTCTCGTCCGAGTACGAATGGAAGCCGATGCTCGCGAGGCACTCGACTAGCGGCGAGAAGCACAGCATCTTGACGCCGTTGCTGTGTGCGTCGAAAGAGCTCACTGTCTCCCAGCTCTCTGAGCGCATCGAACATTGGAGTCAGTGGTCAGGAGCGTGGAGAGCGGCCCCGAATGTGCATGTGCATGCGCCGAGAAGCAGAAGGATGACATGACCCATGTCAGACTCCCGTCAAGCTCGACACTCCAATGTACCTGCGTCGATGACAACGATCACTCCGTCCTCGCAACCAATCGCGATGTGCGTGCGGTTGATGCACTTGTAGGTCGCGACGGAGCTCACGCCTTTGAGGCGCTCCTTGAGCACAAACTCAGTTGGCACGAGCGCGCAGCCAGAGGCGTCAGAGCCACCTGAGACGTCCCACCGCACAAGTTGGTTCAGCTTCGTGGTGTGTGTGGCTGCGTGAGGGCGGTACCCGTCGATCTTGTTCGTCTTCTTGGATATCGCCGGGAAGACGACCGCCGCCGAGAGCAGACACTGGAGCGACGGCACCCACGAGAGCTGCTCGTGCGGCGAGTTCGTCTCCACGCGATGCACCATCGCGGGGCTGTGCAGGTCGGCGATCCCCCACGTGCTTACGTACCCGGTGTGCAGCATCGAGGAGACGATGAGCAGTTTCTTGGGTGCTACGTACTCGATGCAGATGACGGTGTGCTCCTGGAACGCCGTGTGCAAACGCATGGTCGAGAGGTAGCGAGGCGCCTCGTTGCGGTCGAAGTGGAGTGCGTAGAGGTAGACGACGTCCGAGTCGCGCTCAAAGTACGCGAGCGCGCTCTGTTCCTGCAGATGCCGAACCTGCTGCACACACGTGCGGACGTTGTTCATGGGCGTCTTGTCGTCGCGCAGCGGCAGCGGCAGGTGGCGATAGCGCTTGGCGCGTTGCTGGAGGTCGTCGAAGTAGAAGTCCGCCTTGGCTTGACCAGCGTCCATCATGTAGCCGGCGAACTCGTCCCAGTCGAGCAGCGCGTCGCCGTTCACGTCGATCGTGTGGAAGAGCTCGACGACGCCGACCACGAAGTCGAGCTGCGAGGGGTGACGCAAGCGGGCAACGCGTCAGGAAGGAACGGTTCCCCCCAACGACACAACAGAAAGAGGGCGACCTCGGAGCGGATGCGGTCGTGCAGCGTCTGCTTGAGCGTGCTGACGAACTGCTCGAGGTTCATGCGGCCCTGGAAGTGGCTGCGCAGCACGCGCACGTCCTCCGTCGTCATGTTCATCATGACGTCCATCGCTGCAAGTTCTCTGGAGAACCCGGACGCTCGCGGTCGCCGCCACCACAGCAGCAGCGATCCGGAGGTGAGCACTGCGACTCGCCAACGAGCCAATCGTCACAGCATAAATTTGGTGTGCGTCGTGCACGGCATCTGCCACGACGACGACGACTACGACGGCAGGTGGACGTGTCCCTCAGCCTGCCGACGAAGAGCTTCGTCAAGAAGGTCGCGTGCACGCCGCGGAAGGTGCGCGCTGATCACGTCAAACACTTTGGCCACACGCCGAGCGCGTCCTGCGTGCTCGCGTGCGTCTCGCAAGTGGCTGTGGTGCATTTGGCAGACACCAGCTCTCGCTCACTCGCGAAGCACGCTGTCCAACGAGCGGTGGTCTATTCGTACACGTGGCCTGGCGGCACCGACGCGAG